>PVIR01013467.1:0-41980 GCA_004026965.1 Petromus typicus
TTTAAATTTGATGGAGAAATAAGATACTTCCATAACAAAGAACACCTGAAAAAATTCATGACCACCAAACCAGAACTCCAAAATTTCTGAAGGATAGTCTAGAAAGAGATAACAAGACTACGACTGCACAAACTCCAACAGAATGAATCCACCAGGCAAAGCAAGAAATTAAACCGAGGGGCAAATAAAAGAAAACAACAATGGGAAAAGAACTTGCCAAGGAAAAATCAATGTCTATCAGTTATAACCAGCAATGTTTAATTTTATTTCCTTTTTGGTTTTTTGAGATAGAGTGTTGCTACATAGTTGAGACTGGCCTCAAACTCACTATGCAGTATGGACTGGCCTTGAACTCAGGGCAATTCTGCTGCCTCAGCCTCCATCAATGTTAATGTTCTTAATTCACCAATCAAAAGAAAAAACAAACAAAAAAACAAAGACTGGCAAAATGGATCAAGAAGCAAGATTCAACAGTATGCTGTGTACAAGGAACACAGTTGACTCAAAAAGAAATTCATACACCAAAAGTCAAATGATGGGAAACACTACTTCATGTGACAGGAACTTGAAAGAACGCAAGGATAGTCACTGTATTTGCATAAAAAGTGAATTTTAAGCCAATCCTGATTAAAAGAGACACAGAAGATCACTACGTTTCTTATAAAAGGAACAATGCAAGAGGAAGAAGCACTAATCATAATTATATATGCACCAAATACCGGTACACCAAACTATACATAACAAATATTAACAGACCAGAAAAATAAAATACACACTAATACAATTATAATGGGGGACCTCCATATGCCACAAATAGACAGATCAACTAGACAAAAAAATAAACAACAAAAAAAAATCGGAACTGAACCAATATTTGGACAAAGGGACGTAGTAGGTATGTACAGTGTTCTACCCAGCAACATGAGAATGCACATTATTCTCAGGTGCACCTGCAATGTTCACCAAAACAGACCACATAATAGCTCATAGAACATACATAAGTGAGGGCAAAAACCTCAGAACCATTGGTTGTTCAAGGAAGTGTATTTAATTTCCATCTCTTTATGAAGTTCTGGTGGTTTCTTTGGCCACTGATTTCTAACTTATGACCTGATAATATGCATGAGAACATTTCAGTTCCTTTGCATTTACTTTTCCTAGGTCTAATTGCATGTAACAACCAAAAAATTAGGGCCTCAACCAGATGTTTACTAAAGTTTCTGGGCAGATAGTCCAAAACAGCTGTTTACCGTGAAATGCACTATGGTTGTTTAAATAAAGTGAATGTCCTTTTTCCAACTATAAAGGATGAGGGAGCATATTAAGCATTAGTAAGGTAGTAATCGGCTAAGCAGCTCACCAGCAGTGCTGATGGACAATTTTGTGCTAGGTATAGCAGTTAGAGATCATGGTGTAGATATGAGGTCTTGAGGACAAGAAGTTGACACTATATAAATGTCAGTAGCGCTCTTCGGCCTCTAGAAAAAGCAAGACTTGAAGGGAGTTGTGGAAATGCAGGAAGATGGCACCTGGGCTCCTGGCCCTCACTCAGGTGTGGAACCTGAGCCCCTGTAGGGACACTGAGGAGAACAGCACAGCACCGGGGACTTGGGGCCATGTCCTCGCCCTGGGAGTGAACCCATCGGCCTTCCGCTCTCTTCGGTTTGCTTTTGTCCATTCAGGAGGTAGATTTTACCTGTAAAGCACTTTGGTGAAAATTGTAAGGAAAATGCTTTGGTATCTGCTCTATCAAAGAATATGTAGCATTTTAAAACAATTATTAATACTTTAATGGTTTTTATTCAGTCTTAAATCAGTCACTTCTTACTATTCTTAAAGACCAAACTACAAATACATTGTCAGCGATGATTTTGTGTTGTGCTATAGACTTAATTTGACAAAAATTTCAGAAATCGTAGCTAACAGCTTTATCTGAATTTTTTAAGTCAAAATGTGCAGTAAGCAAGAAATTTTATTTTTTGTAGCATCAGCATGAACTAGCACAGTGATGACTGAGTAACTGTGTGAAAAGCTTTAAAGTGGTCTGTCACACTGTCATGATGTAACCTGTGAGCACAGGGCCGGTCTTGGGTCCTGTGCTATGACTGATGCCACCAGACAACTCATCAGTATTATTTATCACACTTTTCAGAGATGTGATCCTTGAGGACTAAAAGCTGCATGTGGTGGTGCATGTCCATCGTCCTAGCATTCGGGAAACTAATGCAAGAGGATCATGTAAGTCTGAGGCGCCATCATGAGTTAAAGGCCACCTGAATTACATAGCAAGACTGTGTCTCAAAAACAAAATAAAGCACCACCAGCAGCAAAGAAAAGCCTAGGCCCTGATGGATTCACTGCTGAATTCCACAAGAAGTTTAAAGCAGGCTACTGCCACTACTTAAACTCTTTGAGGAAATTAAAAGGGGAGCAACACTCTCAAATTCATTCCTGAAAGCAAGTATTACTCTGACACTAAAATCAGAGAAGGATCCAGCCAAAAAGGAAAAGAATTACAGGTCAATCTGCCCAGTGAACATAGATGTGCAAAAATCCTCAATAAGAAACTGGCAAACAATGCAGTAAATCATCACAAAGATCATATATCTTACTTAAGTAGGATTCACCCCAGTCATGCGGGAGTGGCTCACCATATGCAAATCAACAAATGTAATACACCATGTTAACAGAGTCAAGGACAAAAAGCATATAATCATATCAACAGAAGCAGAAAAACCTTTGACAAAGCCCCACATCTATTCCTGATTTAAAAAAAATTAATAATCTACAGAAAATTGGAACAGATGGTCTTTACTCAATCTGATAAAAGCCGTCCATACTCAATCTGATAAAAGCCGTCCACAACAAACCAACAGTCAACATCGTACTAAAGGACAAAACTGAAAGCTTTCTCTCTAAAATCAGGAACAAGACAAGGATGTCCTCTGTTACCACCGTATTCAATATCAGTCTGGGAACATTAACTAGAGCAATTAGATAAGAGAAAGAAATAAAAGGAACAAGGAAAAGTATGATGCATTAACTAATGGTCAACAACAAGTTCTGAGACAGGTATGGTAGGGTAAGCCTGTGATTCCCAGCTTTTAGGTAGCTGAGGCAGGAGTGTCACCAGGAGTTCGAAACTAGTCTGGGCTACCCCTAGTGAATTCAAGTTCAAAACTTCATAGCAAGACCTTGCCTCAAAAATCCAGTTTAGAGAAAGAATTCTGGGAGTCCCCAGTAACACTCTTCAGTCTAATGATTGACTAAAAGAAATCACAAGGCCCTGTAGCTGTCATACCCATGGTTATGTTTATTGCAGTGAAGGAGCAAAAGGAAAATCAGCAAAAGTAAATGCACCTGGGGGAAGTCAGGAGAGAAGGAAGCACAGGATTCCAAGAGTTCTCTCCCTACGAATACACACTGATTTCTCCAGCATTTCAAGTGTTGCTGATGATGATAGCTCTCTGGCGACTTAGTGGTACAAGTTAGGGCTGACTGCAGAGACACCCTTGGCCCACCAGCTACAAGAATCCTCTATTTCCAGGGGAAAAGCAGGTATTCAGCATAAGACACCTTGTGAAAAAGTTTAGGTGCAATATAGCATGCTTATCCTTGCTGAGAGCCACTTACTACAAATCCAAGTTCTCAGGTACCTTTCAGGGTCATTCTTGCAAAGTGCATCTGTCAAGGGACGTGTCTCAGGCCAGCTGTATTCACAACACACTCTTTAGCACAGTTATCCCCTTGGCCCTTGGCCCTTGCCAGACTGTCTGTAGTCAAAGCTTCATGGATAAGACTGCATGCGGCAGTTGAGACAGACCTTCGGGGCTGATCTCCGGTGTGTCCCCCAGGGGTTAAGATATAAACTGAAGCTGATCTGAATGTCTTCCAGGCTGAGGCCCTGCCTGGCAGTCAGGGTACATATAGGAAGTACAACCCCAGAGGGCACCTGAGCTGTTGGTGCAAATCCAGGCAGGACACCTGGCAGGCAGGACAGCTCATGATGTCTGGTACAGCTGTTCACAGGGGAGCCTCCTGCCCTGGGTTTCTAGTTCAGTCTGGACTAGAAGATGGAACAAGAAACACACACACACACACACACACACACACACACACACACACACTTCGCTCCTATATATCTCTAGATTTTTTTTTTTTTTTTGAGACAGGGTCTCACTTTGTAGTTCAGGCTGGTCTTGAACTCATTATGTAGCCCAAGATAACCTCAAGTCAGTAATGCCTCTGCCTCTGCCTCTGCCTCCCTGAGTGCTGGGATTACAGACATGAGTCACCAGGCCTGGCATTATGGTATGTGGTACTGACACAGGAGAGTAAGGCCCGGCTCTCCTCTTGAAACATGAGTTCGTGTTCTCTAAAATCAAAGAATGAACATTAGGAACGACCGACGGAGGTTTGAGTAGGAAAATTTTATTGAGAGAGAAAGCTTCTGCTTAAGAGAGACAGAAGGGGGAACTTGGAAAGGTGGGTAACCCACTCACCTCACTTTTCAGAGGGCTTGTATGGAACAAAGCCATGAGGTGAGGCAGATTTAAGGTGGGGGCTTCCAGTAAGATTCAAGGAGGTGGACAAATTAACAGTTAACCAATGGGTAAAGTGGGGGCCTCCAATAAGACTGAAAAGAAATGGGCAAAACAATGGAGTTACAACAAGTACAGTTGTTTAAGCAATCTTGATCAAATGGGGGTCCAATAAGAATCAAGTCATATAGGCCCCCCCCCATCAGAAGCCTCCTTCAAATAGGGTCAAATTCCTGGCCCTATGCCCTAGAGAATCTATAATTACAGTCCTGGGAAGTGGGGGTAGATCTAGACCTTGACTCCCCATTGACTTAGTTATTCAGGAGAATGAGGCCTCAATTGTCACTGTTTTCCAGTTCTGCTGATGTCCTGGACCTTTGGTAACAATCTCCCTTCTTGTGAGTTTTCCCTGCCTGCGTGCCTGCCATATTTCTAACTAGCTTTTCTAGCTATAATAGTACCAGGATCGAACTCAGGACCTTGTGCTTTCCAAGCAGACACTGGAACCATTGAGCCAAGTTCCCAGCCCCCACCTGAAGTGTTTTGTATGAAAAATGCAAGCGTTGAGGGCTGCTCCTGCTGTATATAGAGAGTGACCTAACTCTAGCCGGGCCCTGCTGAGCCTTGAGGCCCCACCCTCTTGCCTGCTTGCTTATTTAAGGGTCCTGCTGAGTCAGAACTACCCACCCTTCTTAGGTTCCTCTTAGTGATTTCCCAGCCACTGGCCCCTCCCCGACTCCTGGCCACTCACTCCGTATTTGGACGGGAGCTCATTTGTGTACTGTCTCTCTTGCCCCATTGCAACAGTTCCTGGAATTGCTGGAACTTCTGCCTGACGCTGCTTTACTGTGGCAACAGTCAGCCCTGGGGTCCACACTCAGCATCGGGTCTGAACCTCAGCACTCTCCACACCTCTGAAAGGCTGGATGGGTGAGGGGCTTTTCTTCAGGGAAGAGGACGCCTTCAGGGAAAACAGAGGTTGTTAATAATACTCCTCTTTTCTGTGCTGTGCAGATAAGGGCTGCTGGTTGGTTGATGTTTCGATGTTGCCCTGTTCTCCTTTCTGTTGTTACAAAGGCACTGTGTCCTTTTCTGCAATCATAATTTTATACTTTTTCAATTATCCCCTCCTCCTCCTCCGTTTAATTAGGAAAGATTGCTGACAGCAAGAGGATTATAAATGTAGTCCCAAAGAACCTTTTTGACGCAGAGATAAAAAGACAACATGTTCAGGAACTGTCAGGACCACTTAAAAATTTCGAAATGTGCTATGCAATCTCTCAGTGTTTCATCTTAGTGATTCATCCAGTGAGCAGACTGGGGAAGAATAATCCATTTTTTCTTTGAAGTATAGCTCCCATTCATGTGATCAACTTGCTTTTCTAATGCCTGTGTACGGGAGGAAGATAAGATAGTGGCGTCTGCCAACAGCCTAGCTCTGTAAACTGTTAACTAATTCAGGAAGCCAAATATAATAGTAGATGGCAGCACGGCGTCCCCCAAGAGAGGTCAAGAGGGCACTTGGGAGGAAAGGGCGGAAGGTCACAAGCGGAGGGGTTGGACCCTGCTTAAACTTGCAGTGGGGGTAGAGATCACAAAGCACTGTGTAGTTCGTTTTTGCATCAGAGCACGGGGTGAATCAGAAGCCTGTTTGTAGAAAGCTCCTTTAGAGAACCGACCATTGGGGCATTAGTGTGACAGGGGTCCCATCTGTATTCATGCTGCTTTTATCATCTGGGAGACCAGACAAGCATGTGCTAAATCTGAAGTGACACTGGGGTCTGAGTTGTGTTTATCCAAGCTCTGTTGGCTGTTGCTTGGGCAGATTGTGCTGAGGCTAATAGTCCACAACGCTGTGTGCAGTGTCAGGTTTCAGGTCTGAGTGGAACAAGACAGTTAGCCTCTGAAGCGGTCCTCGGAACTGCCAGCTGCTTTCCTTTGCTCATAAAGCCAAAGCCCTGAAAAGCCGGAGAGTTTTGCCCTGAGCCAGGCTTCCCCAAGCCCTGGTTGTTTTGTTATTCCTAGAGTCCAGCTGAACTTGATGAGGAGTAAGCCCAGAAGCCAGAGCAACACTGGCCTAGAAGGGTCAGAAATCTGATGTTTTTGTTCTGTTTCCGTTTTGATTTGTTTGCGTTTGTGTTTTGGTACAGGACATCCAGCCCAGGACCTTGCTCTTGCCAGGTGAGCCTGAAGGCATGGAGCTAACCCCCCCTCCCCCAGGCATCTGATCTTATAGGAGCTCTTTGCTAACTGAAAAGTTCCTAAATTCCCAGGGTATTTCCAACAAGAGAAGGCTGCTCTTTACATACTGGCCCTTTTCTCCAAAGGCAGGTATACCCAAAATCGTGGGTTATGGGAACTTTGTTTTTAAAACTGAAAGACTGTGCTTTTTGATCCCAGCAGCAAAATGCCCAGAGGCGCCGTCTGGAGCTTGGCTTTGGTGCTTTCCTAATCCAGATGATTGCTCTGGCATTTCTGAAACAAGTCCAGAAGACTATATTAGTTTTAAATCATTTATCCAAATGTATCAGCCATTAAACAGAGCCATTTTCTTAAAAAATATAAGTCTGCTTTCACTGTAGTTTTTCCCCCCCCTAAGTCTTCATTCCATTGCAGGTTTATTCAAACAGCTAACAGCAAATTTAGTATCTGCAGGGTTAACATGACAGCTGTCAGTTACAAGGGCCTGGGGGCAGTATCGGAAATGGATTTCTCCTTTCTTTGTTTGCTATATAGTTTTGAATGCTGGCCTTGAACTGCATGATCTCTTGTTTTAGCTTCCTGAGTATGGGTATTCCTCACCCTCGTATTTATGCAATTTAGCTAATGTACTTCGCTCTAGTACTAGAACCTGAGTTAACTTTTGTAGAAGACACTATTCAAAGTTTACCTTTAGACTGTTTGGGCCCTTTGTCCTTCAACTTGACTTTTTTCATTTTTTGCTTTTGTTTTGAGATAAGGTTTTATTATGTAGTTCAACTGACCTTAAACTCTCTATGTATCCCCAGCTAGCCTTGAACTCATTGTGTAGCCCAAGCTGGCCTCCAAATCCTCCTGCCTCAGGTTCTCAAGTGCAGTGATTACATCATATCTGGATCATCATAGCTGGCATATTTTTAAGTATATAATTCAGGGATATAAATTACTTTCACAATTTTGTTCAACCATCACCACTATCTAGTTCCATAATTTTTCATCACACGTTAACCATTTATGCCCCATTCCAACTCTCTCCAATTCCAGTTATTCTGTATATTTCTAGGAATTTGCTTATTGTGTATCTGTCATATGAATAATATTTCACTTAGCAAAATAGCTTCAGGTTTCTCAGAAGTTCATATGTTTCAGAACTCCATTCGTATTTGGGGGATGAAAAATACTGTATGAATATCCCACATTTTGTTCATTTATGTAGTCAGTGATGGGGACTGGATAGTCCCCACCTTTGGACTATCATGAATTGTGGGGTCCCCTGAGGCTAAACAACGCCAACTCCATAAACGAAGTACAAGGTGGCACGCACACAGCTCCGGGCCACAGTGATTAAGGGAAAATAGACAAGGACTGCCCCCTATAAGGCTGGTTTGGGGCAGTTGGGAATAAGGAAGTGGGGCTGTATATAAGTGCTCAGAGCGCTGGCAATAAAGGCTTCTCCACCATTTCGTCTCCTCGTGATGACCCCCGCCCATGGTTCGATGCCAGATGAGAGGCCCTCGGGAACAGGACCCGACAATGAATAAGGCCGCCAGGAGCCCTCATGGAATAGTGTCTGCTTCTGTGTTCAGTTCTTCTGGATACAAAACTAACAGCAGAATTTCTGTGTCCCCAAGATCGTTCTCAGCTTCAAGGATGCATTAGATAGAACAGCTGTTACATTTATATTTATTGGGGTTTGTGGTGGTTGTAGTGCCAGAGGCTGAAGGCAGGATCTCCTGAGGACTAGGCCTCCCCATATCCAATATAGAGGCTCTGAGCTTCACTGCACCCCCCACCCTGTGCTAAGTGTTTATTAGAAGGAAAGAGACGGGACAGTCAGCAGAGGGAGAAGGAAGTCGGTGGGGGGGTTCATGGGTAACAAGGCTCCGGCTTCCAAGAGTTCTCCCACTTTGTGATAGGACAGTTCTGAATTTGCTGAGTAGCTTGTTGATCACCCTGCTTAGTTCTTTTTTTTTTTGAGACAGGGTCTCGCTTTGTGGTTCAGGCTGGCCCTGAGCTCAGCCTCAAACTCACATCACAGCAATCCTCCTGCCTCTGCCTCCCGAGTGCTGGGATTACAAACGTGAGCCATCACGCCTGGCACTGTAGTATGTGGTACTGGTTGCTGCTGGGCATGAGTCTCTACATCCAGTATTGTTTTGTGGTGACCGGGGAATCGAACCCGGGTCCTTGAGCTTGCAAGATAGGCACCAGAACCACTGAGCTAACTCTCCGGCCCCAAGGATATTTTCTTAAGGCAATCCATGTCTGTCACTCAACACCATGCCTGGCACAGAACAGGGGATTAGAGAGTAAGCATGATCGCCATTATCACTGCATAGTGCCAGTAATCCCAGAGTAGTGGTCTATGTTCTTTGAAGGAGCTTAAAGCACAAGCATATTGAGAGAGGCAGTGAGGTAACTCAGTGGCACAGCACCAACTTGGCAAGCGCAAGATCGAGAGAGGATAAACTGGGGCTAGAGGAGGCACTTTCCATGCGCTGGCAACATGGCAAGTCTTTGTGAAAAGTCTTAATCTAATGACATCCATTCCTGAAATTGTGACACCCATAATCCAGTCAACGGACTTTCACAATTCGCCTCAAGATGTTTTCAAAGTGTCCACATTTTAGGCAACGGATATTCTGCAAAGTCAGTAGATGCTGTATCCCCAGAGGACCTTTTCTGGCTTTGTTTTATGAATCTCTGGGTCTTCGTTGTTGTTGGCACTAGAGAATTGCGATGGCCCCGGAAGATTTAGAGACTGAAGGATCCTGGTGGCTCCCTGAGTTCTCTGTGACAGCCCGGGAAAATTGCCACACTCCAGATCTGAAATTAACCCAGTGAAAGGATGCTTTGGGACAGCACTTCCCTGGGCCTCGACTTTAGCTCTGAGTCACTATGAAAAGTTGTGAGATTTCACAACTCTTGCAAAAAGAAGGATGACAAAAGTAGCAGCACCACACGACATGCATTTTTAAGCTCACTGTTTCGTGCATTTGGAGTCTTGCACTGGGGATGGGTCTTCTGCTCTTTTTGAGGCTGTAATGGAGATGTCTGAGACACCAGTGCCACAGGAGGGGACAGATCTGGTCTCAAGCTCACTTGGTTGTTGGCGGAGTTTCAGTTCCATACCAGCTGAGGAGCTGACCACCAGACAGCCTCAGTGCTGTATAGATTTCTGCTCATTAGTTATTAGCAAGAACTGATGTCTACAGTTGTAGAAACATCTGTCAAAAGAGAGAAAAATCAGTTCTGAGAGGGAGAGTTCATAACCTACTGGCATAGACTTCTGGACACCACCAATAGTCTGATGGCATTTTAGACCTTTTAACAAAGGAAATACATTCTCTCTCTCTCTCTCTCTTTTTTTTTTTTTAGGTTTTTTGGGACAGAGTCACTTTGTAGTTCAGGCTGACCCTGAGCTCAGCCTCAAACTCACATCACAGCAATCCTCCTGCCTCTGCCTCCTGAGAGCTGGGATTACAGGCATGAGCCACCACGCCTGGCACTGTGGTATGTGGTACTGGTTGCTCCTGGGGTGAGTTTCCACACCCAGTATAATATGTGGTTACTGAGGATTGAACCCAAGCCCTTGCGCTTGCAAGACAGGCGCCAGAACCACTGAGCTAAATCCCCGGCCCGGAAATACATTCTCTTTTTAGGGACAAACAGAGTGCCTTCGAGCAGTTAGGAGGTCTGTTTCCCTCTGACAGTGCCTGGTCCCTGCTGCTCTCAGTCTGACTTGTCTCTGAAGATGGCAGTATTTTCTGGGCAAGTTCATTTAGCTGCCTGTCAAGCCCTTAGGGGGTGTGGATTTCCTCTGTATGACCACTTCTAGGATACAGACAGGCCTCTGGGAGAAAGCCATAAAGGCTTGACCACAGGGTCACTCTGACCATCATTTGTGTCCCTTAAAGACATAATTGAATTATGGTATTATATTTTAGGCTGCCAAGGGGTGGCCAGGTCTCATTTTCCCCATAACATAAGCCATTTGTTACTGCACAGGGATATATGATGATCTCTTCGAAGAGTCTTTGTGTAGGGCATGTCCCAGTGGTGAAGAAGACAGGTGAGTGGGAACTCAGAAGGAGTAGATGAGGTTGTTCTTGTCCGTAGACAAGAAGGGCAAAGTTAGGATCTAGGTTTAGCCTCCCGGAGGTTTAATCTGGCAGGCTGCACTTCCCGCTAGGGGTTTACCTTGGCAGGGCATTTCATTCCAGGGCTTTAAACTGGTAAATCTGAGTTTCATTTTAAGCCCTTCAGGGTTTTTATGACCTGGTTAAACTGAACTCCTTTTACCCATCAGGACTTTAACCTGATTAGGTTGTATTCCTCAGGACTGGACAGCCCTACCCCCAAGTGAGTACGGTCCTACTTCCTTAGACTCATTGGATTTCCGCTGTGAATCAAGTCATCTTCCAGAGGAAGGGCCCACAGGTGGGTCGCCTCCCTTGACAGGTGTGCCTTCGCCCACTAAGGAGGGAACAAGATCCATCCCTGGAGAAAACTCAGTTCCCTGGAGTAAGCCATAAAACATACATGCCTGGTGACAGAAGCGTAAAATAAGAGGCACTCTGCCCCCCATCCAGATAGCCATAAAAACTTACAGCACAGTTATCAGAATAAAAGCAAAACTGATACGAAGACAGCAAAGCAGGGTCACCGAACTTCCCCAGGAGGCGTCTAGGACCTGCTTGGCTGAGCCAGCCGGAACTCAGCTGTTGCGGCTCCCAGGGAGGCAGGGACACGTTTAGACGGACCGGATCTCCTTCCTGGCCAGAAGACAGCGTATCTCCTACCCGTTTTAGATTTATCCAGGATCAACATCTAGACAAATGCAACACTGATCTCTGAAAGCCTGAGGGGGAGAAGGAGAATAAGAAGAGAAGGGAATTACTAAAACCTCTGGAAAAGAAGCACTTCACGTGAGTTGTAACCCACGGGGAGATTCACGAAGCCCTGGTGCTAAGCAAAGGACCGCCGTGTTGAGGACGACCGCCGTGTTGAGGACAAGCGCCGGAGAACTCCACAGAGGACAGCGACAGTCTGGTGGGCCAGGTCCCTACTTCGTGGTCTGCTGTGGGTGGCTGCACAGCATTTGTCTACCAGCAGTCCCTTCCTGCAAGAAGCCTTTTCTTCTCTGTTTACCTCACACCCATTCCGGTTGAGGCCTGCGGCACAGCCTGAAGGTTAGAGAACACTAGCCCAGCTGATCAGCAAGGTCTCTCCCGTCCCCCACGAGGACGGAAGCCTTTTGTCCCACAATCTAGTCTCCTCCCATCTGTGTGGGGTTTGGTCCGCTTCTCCTCCCAGGAATCCTTTTTTTTTTTTTTCAGCCCCAAAAGGGTGAGAGAGATGATCTCCATACAGAATGGCAACTTACCTTCCTCGCTATGTAGTTCATCCTGGCCTTGAGCTCACAGCCATCCTGCCTCAGCCTCCTGAGTGCTGCGATTACAAGCATGTCGCACCACAGCTTGCTTCTGCTTGTTATCACTTGTTTGATGGCTTTTTTTCTTGCAGTATATCTTGTATGTGCTTGAGAAGAATGTGCATCTTGCTGGCATCAGAGAGGTTCTTTTATGTGTGTCTGTCAAGTCTACTTGGTCTAAAGTGTAGCTCAAATACAATTATTCACTATTAATTTGCTCTCTGGAAGGTCTACCTACTGTTGATAATGAGAGATTAATTGTTTCTCCTGTTATTACACTGTCATCTATTCAACCTTTAGATTTATGAATATAATATTTAGGTATTGCTGACATTGTGTGCTTATATATGTTTATAATTATAAACTCTTGATAAACTGCTCCCTTTATCATTATACAATGACCCTCTTTGGTCTGTCTTATGAGGTTTTTACTTAAAGCCTAGTTTTGTTGAAAGAAACATAGCTATCCTATTCTCTAGGTTTCCCTTTGTATAGTGTCTTTCTATCCCTTTGTTTTTCCTGCTTACATATGTTTATCGTGAGGGTGAAATGTACCTCCTGTAAGCAGCAAATCTTTGAGTCTCTTTTAATCCATTCATAAACTCTGTATCTTTTGACTGGTGAATTAGGTCATTTGCATGTAAGATAATTATAGGTTAAGATTTTTTTTTTCTTTTTGAGACAGGGTCTCCTTTTGTAGTTCAGGCTGGCGCTGAGCTCACTCTGTAGCCCAGGTGAGCCTTGAACTCACAGCAATCCTCCTGCCTCTGCCTCCTGAGTGCTGGGATTACAGACGTGAGCCACCACGCCCAGCATTTTAGTATTGTGGTACTGACTGCAGATGGGTGTGAGTGTCCCTGCCCATTTTGTTGTACATGGTTACCAGGGATCAAACTCAGGTGCTTGCGCTTGCAAGGTTGGTGCTGCAACCACTGAGCTAAATCCCCAGCCCTAAGTTAAGAATTTAAAAAAAATATACCAAGGATTGAACTCAGGACTTTGTGTTTGCCAGGAAGGTGCTGTACTGCTGAGCTGCATCCCTGGCAGGTTAAAGACTTTAATAGCTTTTCTGCTCCTTGCTTGCTGTTTTGTCATCTTTTCCTCTTCTCTTGCTGTCTTCCTGTGCAATCTGATCATTTTCTGTCATGATATACTTTTATTCTTTTTTGCTTATCATCTATTCTGTTACAGTTTTTTTTTTGGTTAATTTAAAGCAAAATAAAACATTTATAGTACTCCACTTAAACTAAGGAAAACTTAATTTTGATCACATACAAAATCTCTGCATTTTTGCTCCCCTATACTCATTCTGGTTTTGAGGTCACGGTTTTCATTTCTTGATGATTCACACACACACACACACACACACACACACACACTCTGCCTACCTGACTGTGAGCTTTGTCACATGCTGCACAGATAGTCCCAGCACTGCACACATTGGCTCAAGAGTCAAGCTGCTCGATTGCTGCTGCTCCTGGCTTCTCCCAGGATCAAGGTGAGTGTTTTCACATAAAATCTTATTTTTATTTCCTTCTCTGACAGTTCTTTCCTGGAGTCTTTGCTTTTCATGGAGTGGAAACAGCATCATAAAGTCATCAAGATAAATCCTCCTCAGCCACTGTCACGGGATCTTCTAATTCTGCTCTTAACAAAATGAGTCCATGTCCAGCCAGAACAGATCCTGATGAGCCACAGAAGATCAAATCTCTTGCCCAGGGAATGTTTTCAGCATCTAAATTTTCTAGGAGCTTAGAAGGCTTTCCCCTTCTAGGTTTGCTGGGCTTTCTGGCTCAGCAGCCATGGACACCAGTCGATGGACACCTCGAGCCTATGTTATTTTAATATTGTCCATCACTTAACAAATTATCATTACTAAAATTTTGTTGTGTTTTTGGTGGTACTTGAGCTTGAACCTAGGACCTTTGAGCTATTATCGCTGAGCCTCTTAACATTTTTGAGATAAGGTCTCACCAAGTCTTTAAGTAGCCCAGACTGGGCTCAGACTTGTCATCTTCCTGCTTCAGTTTCCCAGAGCCTTGAGATTATAGGTTTGCTCCCGAGGCCTGGTTATCCTTAGTCATAACGTACACACTTTTCTCTTTCACAGAGATACCACTATATACAGTTATGCCTTGTCCATTTTTTCCCTTGTAACATGGAGCCACGTCCCAGCCCTTTTGAATTTTTATTCTAAGACAGGACCTTGAGAAACTGTCCAGTCTGGCCCTCAACTTGTGATCATCCTGCTTCAACCCGGCCGGGATCACAAGCATATGCTCCACGCCTGGCTACACCCATTCTTTTTAACCATCACATGTAACTGTAATTATCTATTTCCCTACTGATAAACATAGATTAGTTTTTCTATTAAAATCTATGCTGTAAAGAAAATATTTGATATGTGAAGTATGTGACACCACACTTCCGTTACTATCTTTGTAAATATGAGTGTTTCTGATTTTCTGGTTGAAAGTTACATTATTTAACAGCAGATGTCAGCACCCATTTCTCCACACTGATCACTGCTATACACCATCAGTGATTTCAGTTTCACAACACTAACAGT
This sequence comes from Petromus typicus, assembly GCA_004026965.1. Taxonomy (NCBI): domain Eukaryota; kingdom Metazoa; phylum Chordata; class Mammalia; order Rodentia; family Petromuridae; genus Petromus; species Petromus typicus. The sequence continues at coordinate 14,744 of PVIR01013467.1, forward strand.
TAAAAAATTAACCGTATTAGCTCACATACTTTGGATTTTAGGAAAACCGAACATTTTTTCGTGGAATTTTATCTCCTTCCAAAAGCTCTCCTTGGAATCTTAACTAAAAGGCATGTTTTGTGTGTGAGACATTGAGGCTTGAACTCAAGGCGTTCTCACTAAGTTATACTCCATACCCAGTCCTTTTTAAAATTTTGAGACAAAGTCTTGCTATATTCCCCACGTTGGGCTTGAACTTGACGATCTTCCTGCCTCAGCCTCCTAGACAGCAGGGATTACAAGCATACACCTCGGGGCCAGCTGGCAAGGTACATTTAGAAAGGTGTTTGTGATTGTATAGACTGACTATCATAGGTGTGTGGGTCACATCTGGCTACTAGTTCATTCCTGATGGAAAAAAATCTTATTTTTCAGTGCCCATTTAACTATTGCATTTTAGCTTCTGTAAGGAAGAAAATTCCTAAATTCAGATGAGATTAGGGGCATTCAGGGTAGTATGGTGGCTGTAGACAAAAAATCCTAAATTAAGAATTCTGATTTTTAACTTATGTGGGAGCAGGGAGTGTTGGGGACCAAACCTAAGACAAAGCAGATGCTGTAGCCCAGAGCTATACCCCAAGTTCTCTACTCAGATATCTAAATCTAATCTTGAGAAAACATATGACATAATTTTCTTCCCTACACCCTAACTCAAAGATCCAGTAAGAACGATCATAAATTTTATAAGAAGCAAGATTTAAAATTTGCTTATCATTTAATATGTGCCTATGCATATACATTCTGAATAAAGAATTATTTTTATAATAATTACTTAAAATTACCATTTTGATTTTGAAAGGTAAAAAATTACCACTTAAAATTGCCATTTTGAAGGTCAAAATTGGTCAGAGTTTGTCAGGCATAGTAAGTAGCACATGCGTATAGTCTCAGCACTTGGGAGCCTGAGGCAGGATGATCTCCGAGAGTGCAAGGCCAGCCTGGGCTAAAGAACAAGGCTCTGTCTCTTAAAAAGAAAGAAAAGGAGTGTGATCAGAGTTTTCATAAACTGCAGATTTATCTATAAGCGTCTATTCCGTAGGTAATTTGTTTCAAAATATCCCGATCTTTCCGCAGGAAGGTGGGAACAATGGCTCTGAAGTGCTAGGCCCCACACCAGCCGGTTTTTCTTTTCTTATCCTCTGATTCAGGCTTCTTGCTTCATCTTCTTGTTTATCCAATTGCTAACTGCTGTGGGAGTTTGGGTAGCGGTTTTGGTGGGACTTGCATCAAAGGAAATAGCTGTGCAGTTCCCGAGACCGGCCTGTCCACAGCGGCAGGGCTTCCGAGTCTCCGGAGAAGCTTGGTGATTCTGCCGGGAACGGTGACTAAGCCCTGACGGGCAGCATGCTCCAGGTTGCACTGAGGTATGACACAGTACCTGTTTGGTGAAGCGACATTACATAACTGCTATCCTTGGCCTCTCCAGACGAATGAATCATCAGTTTCATGGGTCCCTTTGTCAACATCATTATCCCGGTCACCACCAATTAGCGTTTGCCGAGCACCCACATGGAGATGACACCGTGCTTTATACCTGACAGAGCACAAGGAAGACAGCGACTGCAACTGACAAAGTAAACTTCTGGAGCTGTACATCTGAATATGAACCACTGAACAAACATACCTGTAAAGCCAAGCCTCCCTGGCTCACACAGATAGAATCAACTCATTGAAACTCACCCCGGAACTTGGCAATGTCTCTCTATATTGTAAGGAGGGTGAAGCAGATGGTCTTCCCACACAAAAGGGGTTGGGAAAGGCTCGCAGCCTCTGGCGACCCCACAGTTAGACTGTAAAGGTTTCGACGGGTCCCCGATGGCCTCTGAGTCAGACTCTCTAGACTCCTTTTAGAAAGTTCCTGAAAAGTGAGTGACCCCCCCCACCCCAATCTTTAGAGATAGGGGAATGTGCAGATTCCTGAGACAAAATGGTGAGCCTTTTAGAGCTTAAAATGGTACAAATAGCGCTGGGGCATGCATGCTGTAGTTTTGTTACCAACGTGGGAATGTTGGAGAGTTTCATGAAGAAATTCCAGAGCAAGGGTTGGGAAGCAGCTCAATGGCAGAGCACAGGCCTGGCATGTACAACCTGAGTTTGATTCCCAGCACCAGGAAGGAGACTGGAGGTTGTAGAGAGGAGGGAGGGACGAAGGAAGGAAGAGAGAAAGAAGGAAAGAAAGAAAAGGAAAGAGAGGGGAGGAAGAAATTAACTCTGGAAGAAATACACACTTCAATTGTCCCCAGATAAAGGGACTTCCGGTCTGCGCGGAGTTGACCCGAGACCGTCTTTTTCTATCGTCACTGCTCTAATTTCAGACTGTCCCCTCGCTGTCTAAGTATGCCTCAGTTCTGCTTATATCAGAGGGAGGCAGAATGGGAAGGAAATCCAGACATCTAAACCTGTGTGTAGCTGTCTGAAGGGTAAACGCCTGTGAGAAGCATACGGGTTCTTTGCGGGATTTAAGCAGCGTCACTCCAGAGGATGGCGCAGCAAACCTTCTTAGCTTGTGGCCTGCTGCTATCTTGGATACAAAACCTATGTGATATTGTTGGGAAATTCCATGAATTTTAAACAATTTGTCACAGTGAAAGACATATTCCTATTAATTCCCCCCAAAACATTCGCCCTCTTTTTGAACACATGTACCCAGGATTCTTGCCACTTTCTACAGCCGTCCTGGAAGTTCGCTCTCCCATCTGTTTTTGTGAGGTTGTAGCTGCCTCGCTGTTCTGGATCCATTCAAGCCCTTCTCTTTTCATGGTCATTTTGACTTTGGAAAAGTCACACTGTGCAGATCCAGTGAATAAGGCACATGAGAACGAGTAGTAATGTTTTTCCAAGCCTGCCTTTCCACTGGACGGCCTTGGTGGCAGCATTTACTGTATTTTGGGGGACACTTACAAAGCAGGGCTTCCAGCACTGCTTCAGGAAGTGGTAAGAATGATGGGATATGTTCCAAGGGAGGGGAGTATTGGGGGATTAAGGGAAGCCTTTCACTGTGCTAAGCTTTTAAAAATTTAAAGCCACTGTATGCTTTGGCCACACCTCGCATCTTCCTCTAGAGATCCCAGGCTTGATGGTTGGGCTGACACTTGACAGGTACTTGGGCAGCTCCTGAAAGGGACGCTGTGCTCACGGCCCACGTCATAGCCTAACTCAAGAGAGCTGCAGTATTTCCCTGGGAAGCCAGGCACACAACTGTCCCAGTGCCACAGTTCTGCCTTCCAGGGTACAGGGAGATACTGGCTCCTCCCAGCACCTCGAACAGGGGCAGCCTCTGGAAGAGGTGGGGGTCTGGGCAGTCCCTGGTGTGCCTGTCCATATCAATAGGCTTCCTATCCCTCAGCCCCAGACACTCCTGGTGTCGCCTTCGCTCAGGGTTAGGAAGTAGCTGCTGCTGTGATTTTTCTTCCTGTTCACGGCCAACAGTGAAGCAGACTGTGAGGGAGTCAGAGCCCGTCAGCCTGTCTGGCCATGTAGGTCTCTGCTCCAGGTACCGGTGAACTGGGACAGCAGGAGCTGAAGGCTCTGTGGCCAGTGAAACCACACTGAGGGAGGACACTGGCCCTGGTGAGTCGGGTCAGGGCGGCTCCCCTAGGTGTCCCGTAAGCGCATGGGAGCAAGCACTTCTGATGGTGGCCAAAGGAAAGACAGAGTGTCCCTGCCATCGAGTGCCACAGGGATGGCATCTCTAGTCATTGCTTGCTCTGGCCACTGGATAGGGAAAGACAAAGTCGAGAAAGGGCTGGGAGTGTAGCTCAGTGACACCACACTTGCCTGGCACCTGCAAGATCCCAAGTTCAAGTCCTGATACTACAGGAAAAGTAAGAAAAGAGAAGAAGCTTAGAAAAGGTAAAATCAATTTCAACGTTTTCACTAGCTTCTAAAAAATGAACTTCTGAGAATCTGCAATGAAAAAGATCAGTAACCCAACAGAAAATGAGCAAAGGACATGAATGGTCTATTTTAGAAAAATTGCAAATAGCCAATAAGAAATGATAACAACTTCACTGATGATGAAGATGAATCTGAAAGTACTATGCCAGATGAAAGTGCAAAAGGATTCATGTGTCATACATCCATTTATATCAGATAATCACAAAGACTGAAGTACATGGTCAGAAACAGATGTGGGGGGTGGGGACGGGTGAGGAGAGGGACTTTGGAGACATGGAGACATTCTATATCCTGATGGTGATGTGGTGATATGCGACTGTGCATTTCATATTGTCTGTACTCAAACATGCATCCACTTAAAGCTCATTTTACCATACCTAAACTATACCTCAATAAAGCTGACAATAAAAGATCCCAAAATCTAATAATGCCAACTTTTAACCCTGAAAACTTCCTTAGAAATCATCTGGTTCAACTCCTTCCTTCAGGAGGAATATGAGGCCCAGAAATTAGTAATAGTATTCAAACTCACACAGCCCTGCTAGATAGGTACAGCCTTATCCCAGGACGCAGTCCTGTGTCTTCTCCTCCCTTCCCCCTTCTTCCTTCCTTTTTCCTTCCCTCCCCATCTGCTTTCTCTTTTTCTTTTTCCAGAGAATCTAGACCAAGGACCACTGTTATGATTTGTGTCTAGATGTCCCTCCAAAGCTTCATGCAGTCATAGGCTATTTTGGATCATTGGCTGTTTTGAATCTAGAGTGTGTCATGGACTCCTGGTGGGCCAAGCCCCAGGGCACCAGGATTAAGGGTATTCGAGCTACCAGCCCGGCCCTTAGTCTGCATAAAATAGAAGAAGATGCTGTTAAGTCCCGTTGTTGCCTTGCGACCTTCTCGCACCATGACTTATTTCTCCTCGTGGTGCCTCCTCTGCCTTGGAACCACCCAATTATAGACTGAAACCTCTACAAACTGTAAGCCAAGTAAATCCTTTCTGTTTTACTGTGGCTATAGTTTATCTCAACAACGAGAGAAGAGTGGCCAACGTTCGTCCTTGGATGAGACCAAGTCAAGCACTACAGCCAACAAGAGATCTTTTCAGGCTTCTTTCCGATCTAATCCCCAGCACATATAACTTGTAAACCCTTCACACAAACAATCCGCAAGTACTGAAAACTAGCTTGCAGGTGTACAGAACTCTCAACTTAACAAACCCTCATTGAATCCAACAGATGCCAGATCTGCGTGGGAGATACATATTAAGAGATTTATTGCAAAGATTGGTTTATGCAATTGTTTTCTGGCCAGGCCAGGCGGAAATCTGCCGGGCAGGCTACCAAGAAAAATATGCCAGGTCGCTCCAGCAGTATCGAGTCCTTCCTTGCAGGAAGGCCTCGGCTCTGATGATGGAACACTCTGCACGCACAGAGAAAGATGTCCATGGTATGGCGCAGGGTAAAATAGAAGAGGGTGCATTTGTTATGGCTGTTAAGATTCTAGAAAGATGGCAGTGCCCTTCAGCAGTGGGGAAGGGAAGCCTTCAGTACTGGTTCTGTGAACGCAAGCATTATAGCCCCTGAGAAGAACTCGGGGAGGTGGCGTCGGGTTACATTTCCAGCCTGCTGGCCTCCCGGACAACTCTCTCTGAGTGGCGATACCCACCTTTCTTCTCAGTGAGCACACCACAGCACTCATAGTGCGGAGCCTGTGGTCCAACATGCGGTGATAGGGACTCGTGGAGATCGGGGCCAGACAGCAGGTGACAGCAGAGTGAGCTGGAGCAGAGCAAGGGACTGACTGTGGCCTCCTGCTTAGGGCAGGAACACGCAGATCTGCCGGGTATGGTCCATCCATGACGAAGGGCTCCAGGCCGCAGTGGGGAGAATGTTTTGAGCAACACAATGAACTTTTCCTTACTGTCATTCAGTACTTTTCTATTTCTTGACAAACTCTCAAGGTGAAAAGCAGCTGTCAAGAGGCGTGCTTGTAATTCCTGCTACTCAGAAGGCTGGAGTTGGGGATCTGAAGTTCTGGGTCACCCTTGACAACTTAGGGAGACCCTATCTCAAAATAAATCAAAACGAGCTCAGCGTTCCCTGAATTTGATCTCTAGTACTACAAACAAATAAAAATAAAATCTCAAGGAACATAGGTCCCCTCCGTCTATCGGAGAGATCGGGTGGCCATGTGAAAACCTCATGCCCCGAACTGGGTGTGATTTGTGACCCAGATGCTCCTGGTGGTGGTACTGAGATGGTGGCACCTCTGGGGCAGTACTGAGGGCCCGTAGATCTTCAGGAGGCAGAAGATGATTAAACCACAGGGGTGCTGCCCTCTGCAGAGATTAATGGAGTTCTTACAGGGCTGGGCTAGTTCCTGTGAATGTGCTGCCATTGCAGAAGTCCCTCGCCTCCTTGCTCACACATGTGACCCTTCTGCACATGCAGAAAAAATTTTAGATGGAAGCTTTAGGATAGTCTGTGATTTTGGTTGCCAGTGGTTAAGGGTATTTTGGGGCATTTTGTTTTGGAGACAATCTCACCATGTATATAGTTCAAATTGGCCTTGAACTCACTGTATAGCCTAGGCTGGTCTCAAACTCATGGTGGCCCTCTTCCTTCACCTCCCTAATGCTGGGATTAGGCATGTGCTTAGAATAGTTCATAGTTTTGTTGGTCAAGGGTCTGTTTTAAGACAGGGTCTTGATATGTCATTCAGGTTGGACTTGAACTCATTATGTAGCCTAGTTGGCCTTGAAGTCCTAGTAATCCTCCTGCCGCAGCTTCCTGAGTGCTGAAGTCATCGGTGTGCTCTAAACACACAGCTCAAAACTTAGTATTTCCAGCAAAATATTCTTATTTGTCAACTCATACTCACATCAAAATGAAAGGAAAGAGAGAAAGAATAAACAATTTGTTTTTCATTGCATCTACAATCCAAAAGAAAAACAAAAACAAAAAAAACCCTTAAAATAAAGTTCAGATAAGCCCCCAACACGTTTCTTTCATCAACTGAGCAAAATAATCATATCACCCATTTTCCAGTGGCAACTTCTCATTGTACTTACAGAAAGGCTCTGCTTTCTGCTGGGTGTCCTGCCTATGTCGTCAACATTCTGCGTGCTCAACATCATCGGTCATTGGAGAGATGCAGATGAAACAACACTGAGATTTCATCTCACTCCACAAGGAATGGCTGATATCTCGAAATTAACCAGCAACAAATGCTGGTGAGGCTGTGGGGAGAAAGGAACCCTTCTCCACTGTTGGTAGGAATGTGGACTGTATAACCACTATGGAGATCAGTGTGGAGATTCCTCTGAAAACTAGGATTAGAGGTTCCATTTGACCTGGACATTCCTCTGATAGGGATATACACAAAAATATTAAAAGATTCACACCACAGCGACATATGTGCACCCATGTTTGTAGCAGCTCAGTTTATGATTGCTAAATCTTGGAAACAACTGAAATGCCCATCAACTGGAGACTAGATCAACAAGATATATATTTTTTAAAAATAAAATGGAGTATTACTCTGCCATAAATAATGATAAGTTTGAGTCATTTATACTCCAATGGACATAGCTTGAGGACATACTCATAAGTGAAATAAATAGGTTATAGATGTGTAAATACCGTATCTTTTCTCTGGTATAAGAAACTGAAGATGTAAATGAATTCTAGAATGTTTGATAGATATTGTGAAATAGAAAATATTCAAAGGGAAAAGGGGTAGAGTAAGTAATGAGGAGAAAGAAAAAATGTGATGGTAAAAAAAAAAAGAAACAAAGCTTATGTAAATAGAGTGGGGGGGGCGTGTTGGAGGGTGGGAGGGGAATGGGAATAAATGAGAATTAAGCCCTGTCACATACTGGTATAAATACTTAAGGTTGAGTGTGATCATGGTGTATATATAAAATGTATCAATAAAATCAATTTTAAAATAACATACAAAAAAAAACACTATCTTCAACATCACTCCAAATTATTTTATTAGTCTGAGTATTCTTGGATACTATAAGATCCAACCTGAAATAGTGTCCATGCTCATTTCTCTCCTTTTTTTTTTTTTTTGTGTGTGTGTGACAGGGTCTCACTATGTAGTTCAAGCTGGCCTTAAACTCATTATGTAGCCCAAACTGGCCTCAAACTTGCAGCAGTCCTCCTGCCTTAGCCTCTTGAGTATTGGGGTTGCAGGTGTGTATCACCACGCCCAGCAACCATGCTCATTTCTGTCACCAGTCTCTTCCTGGCTGGCAGTAAGGAATCTCTGCAGACCAGGGAGTGCTGAGCTCCCTGGGTAATTTCAAAGCCTCTCGAGCACATGAGGAGGGTTGAGGATTCTGTGTTCTGGGATCCAGAGCAGCTCTCCAAGCCACCTGGCACCTGCGGAGCTCTGGACATATACCAGGGTCCCTAGACAGTTATAGCCAAACGGCCAACAGTTCCTCTGACCGTCTAATAACCATCCTGCAAATCTTATTTATTGAGTATTTATAATATACTGGGGCCCCCAATAGTTTGTAGGGACCCATAGTATCTGTCCTCAAGATACCTTGGCTAGGGGATGGGATGGGAAATGTAACTTAGTTTTCCTTGTCTTCCTGAAGTAACTAAGGCACTTTTCCTAAATCATTCAAATTATCATGCAGTTCCATTTCACTTTGAATTTGGAGAAAAACTTGTTTACAAATTCCCAAATTTAGTTGGTAAAATTCCACTAACTCTCCACAGAGCTGTGCCGCCATGCCTGGGTCTCACAGCTCAGCAAGCACCTTTCTCTCCAAAGCATAGAGTTTCTTTTTCATCCATGGAGGTGTGAGAAGGAAGTGATGTCAGAGCTGTGGGTGGGTCAGAGGACACCCAAGTCGTGGGGCGGCCACACGGTGTGTTCCTGGCTCCCGGAACCGCAAACCTGGAGTGCTGGCCAAGGAAACACGTGGAACAACTAGATTCCAAAGCTCACTAGGCACCGTGAAGGGGGCTGGGAAGCTGGGGAGACCACAGCCTTCCGCCATCACTTGATTCCTCCTCCTGGGGTGGGATGCAAGCATCACACAGAGGTTCTGCAAAAACCCCTGGGGTGAGGAGGCCTCATGAGGGAACTAGACACAAGAAAAAACCAAACATAAACCCCCAGCGTGGAGCCAATGACTCAGCAAAACTCCCCAAGCTTGGGATCGGAAGACTTCCCTGGTCTTTGAGGTGATGAAAATACCTTTAGAGAATATTCTATACATTTGGTTTTAGAACTGATGAGTGAATGGACTTCACGCTTTTAATACCCAAGATTGTCAGCACTGTGGCTAATTGGACATCACCTAATTAACAAAACCTGAGAATGAACCCGGCCTAGGGAAGGTGCCTGGCTTTTGTCTCCTAGAAATGATGGAGGAGGGCCCGCCCAGGAGGCATGAGGCTAAGCGCCTCCAGATGCTGGTGGGGCAGGAAGAGGGGAGCACCGGCTCAGGCAGGCGGCATACCTTCCGCGTGGCTCACCTCGCTCTTCCTCCTTCAGCATGACACCAGGTGAGCTGGCATCCACATCAAAGTCAAGAGACTGGCGCGGGGAGCCTGGGAGCCGCACTTCCTACGGCCTCCGTGATTTATCCCACTTCTGGTGCCCTCAGGCTCCTGGGCGGAGGGGCTGAGTTGGTCAAGCCAGTGCTCGGAAGGGGAAAAGTAGAAGCAAAGGTCCCCGAGCTCAGCTTCCGGTGTAGGCGCTGTTGTGCTGACTACATGCAGGTTTCTCTTCAATTCGAAGTCTTACTGTCACCTTGCGACCGCCCTGGGGGCTGAGAGTGGAATCTCCAGCCTGCAGACTGTGTCCTGGGAAGACTGGTGGAGAGGCAAATTCTGGAAGCCTGAGCCAGGGGTCCCTGATTCAAAACTCAGCAACCGGGAAGGCTCTTCAGAGGTCAGCACCATTCAATCTGAGGACCACAGACAGTTGAGAAGAAAACTAAGTGAAAGGAATTTGTGTAAAATGCTCAGAACTGCCTGGTGACTGACTGTTACTTAGTGATTCCTAGAGTCATCATCATGACACGGTGGTCGGAAAACTTTTTAAAGAAAGCTTTAATTTCCAAGAGTGTCAGGTATTTGCAGAGACGTCCTTGCTAGGTGCAGGCCGAATCTCTTAGCATGAGGTTTTCTTGGTGTTTTTCACTGACCTGAACAAGACATGGGGGGATTCAAACGGAGGAAAGGTAATCTACAGCCCTAAGGGAAGAATGTATTAATGAGGTCTATTGTAACAGGGAGAGTCTCAAAGTCTGAACCAGAAGTAACTCAGGAAGAGAGAGGAGAGGTGCTTTCAGGGCTGCTCAGATCCTGTGAGTCAGGGGCCTGGGAAGAACTTGGGGAGAGTGGACCCTGCTGTGTTGGGGTCTGGATACTGACCCAGAGGGCCAAGCCCTGAGCATCGCCAGGGAAGCCGAGGCAGGAAAGTTGCCTGCAGTCAGCTTCATAAGATAAAAATCTGGGTCTGAGAAGGAACTAATAAGTGATAAGGTGAGAAGTTCCCAAGGGGTGTAAACCAGTACAAAGCTCCCATCAGCCTTTGCAAGAATGGGACACTTGGCATCTGGCCACGTGTGACAAGATGAATAGAGGGCCCTGGAATAAATCTTCTCCTTTTGGTTTTTTTTTTAGTTCAGGCTGCCCTGAACTTACTATGCAGCACAGGCTGGCCTCAGAATCACAGGAATCGTCCTGCCTCAGCCTCCTCTAGTGCTAGGAGCATTGGCAGACACGACTAGGCTCCTCCTAGAGATCAGATCTCAATTCCTAGAACCTGTAACTATTGAACAGCATGGACTTCGCAGATGTGAGACAGAGTTCGTCCTGAATTACCCAGGTGAGTCCCCAATACAATCACAGCCATCCTCAGAGGAGAGAGGTAGAGGGCATTGTGACACAGACAGCAGGGCAGCACCTGCCTGGCAAGCCTGAGGTACTGAGTTCAATCCGCGCCTGGTACCAAAGAAGAAGACATAGTGACCCGCAGATTAGAGCAGTGTGGCCATAAATGAGTCAGAAAGAGCGAGCAGCCACCAAAAGGCGGAGAGCACAGTAGAGAATCTCCTCTGAGCCTCTGTAGGGAGACGGAATACTGCACTAATATGATTTTCCAAATCACGGACAGTGACTTCAGACCTCTGACCTCCACAACTGTGAAAAAAAAAAACAAAAACCCTGTCATGTTAAGATGCCACATATGTAGAAGTTTGTTACAGCAGCTATAGAAAATGAATATTCCTTGTTTCTTGAAAAGATTCCTTCGAGCACACTCGGGAGGCTGAGGCAGGAGGATTGCAGTGAGTTTGAGGCCAGCCTGAACAGCGAGATCCTGTCTCAAAAAACCAAAACCGAAGAAAATCCCCAAAAGATTATTTTTCAGATTCAAGAGTTCCTCTGCATTCTGCTGAGCATGTGTACATTAGTATTAAAGAGAGGAGAAGTTCCACATGGCCTGCTCCCTTGTTATCTATTGCAGCAAATGTATCACCAATTTCATCCCAACATTCTGCAATGTTCTACATTCTTGTGCTGTAAAGTCAAGATTACTGTAGATAATTTTAGTCCAGGATGGCCTTGAACTTGCTGCATAGCCCAGGCTGTCCTCAGACTCATGACCCTCCTGACTCAGCCTCCTCCATGCTGTGATTACAGGTGTGTGCCATTACCCCTGGCTTCAGTTTAGCGATGGAGCTGGGCATGGTGGACCTGTATTCCCAGGTCTTAGGAGGCAGAGGCAGGAGGATGCTGAGAGTTCAAGGCTCACCTGAGTTACACAGTGAGTTCAGGGTCAGCCTGAACTACAAAGCGAGACCCTGTCTCAAAAAACTAAAACAACAACAAACACAAAAAATGATGGAAAAGGTGAGTCTCAGAAAAACTGTTAGGAAAGGCACACGTAAAGAAATGTTCCAACTACCCCAGAGGAGGACAAGAAGCGCAAGAGCTCTATTCATTCTTTTTGGGTGTACCAGAGAAATTACTCAACAGTTGAACACCACGGGGAAAGCAGGGCTGCAGCAACGCAGAAAAATAAATTATTTCATAAATGGCTTCCTAGGAATACCAAATCACACCCAGGCTGTTTTCCATGTGGTTGTCAGTGGTAACAAAACTCTTTCTGCAGATGAATAGCTTGACGTTTTCTAAGAGTAATTCTAGGAGTGGATTCTTCCAACGGGAGAGGTGTTAACTGACTTTAGTGTCTTGAATATCACCATACTAAATTTGCCAGATCCCCTATGATTTAAAATTTCCAGCTGTATATGGTAGTGCACACCTATAATCCCAGCATTCTGGGAGGCTAAGACAGGAGGACTGCCGAGAGTTCAACACCAGACTAGGCTACACAGTGAGTTCAAGACTAGTCTGGACCATACAGTGAGACCTTGTCTCAAAAAAATTAAAAAAATACAATAAAATTTCCAAATGCCTAGATAAAGGATTACATCTTGCATTACTAGTGAGGGAAAGAAGTCTATATTGATGCGCACGAGAATATATTTTCATAGATACTGCATACTACGTAGGAATTAGGAATTCTGCCTGTGGTACTGAGGATCTAACTCAGGACCTTGTGCTTATTAGTTACATGCTGTGTCACTGAGCTAAATCCCCAGCCTTACCCATGGCCTTCTACCAAAGTCAGCTGGAAGCCCTGGTCACTTGATTAAAATTAATTACTTTAATAATTAGGACTGGTTGAGATTATTTTTCAGCCAGGTATGGTGGCACAAGCTTGTAGTCCTTAATTGTAGGAGGCTGAGGCAGGATGATTGCCAAAATTCTGAGGCCAGCCAGGGCTACCTGGTGAGACCCTGTCTCAAAAATCTTTTTAAAAAATTATTTTTCAAAATATGAATCAAAAAATAAGGAAAGGATTGGAGCATGGTGGTGCAACCTTATAATCTAAGCTCAATCTTTGTCTGATACAGGAGGTTCTCAAATTTAAACCTAGCCCCGGCTATTTAGCAAGACATTGTTTCAAAAAAGAAAAGTTTAGCAAGGTGTGGTGGCCCAAGCCTGTAAGCCAAATACTGCAGAGGCTGAGGTAGGAGGATTGCTGTGACTTAGAGGCCAGCCTGAACTACACGAGGAGACCATGTCTCAATGAGGAAAAAAAAAAAAAAAAAAAAGCTAGGAGTGTATCTCATTGATGAAGCCCCTCCCTGTCCTTCCCAGGGCCCTAGATTCAATCCCTTCTACTACAGACGAGGAGGAAATAAAATAGCTAGTAATGCTTTTGGGGGATCAATGCTGCGACTGAACCCCGCCCCAGTTCTTGTAGTTTGGGCTGGCCCCGGTCTCAGGGCGATCCTTCTGCTTCAGGGTCCTGAACGCTGGGCTCACAGTCCTGCACCTCCATGCTCAGCAGCTGAGTTTTGCCTGTGTGTGGGCTGTTTCTTTGCTTTGTTTTTTTGGAACAGGGTCTTGCTGTGTAATTCAGGCTGGCCTCGAACTCACAGCTATCCTCCAGGCTCAGCCTCCGAGTGCAGGGTTCACAGGCGTGCACCACCACCCGCGCAGCTGCTTCGATCTGAGACATCTCACTGTATTGCTCAGGCGAGTCTCAAATTTAAGATTTCCTGCTTCATCCTGCAGAGTAGCTGGGATTCTAGGCCTGTTGCCACCACACCCAACATGCTACATTTCTGCAATGCATGATTTAGCCCACTGGGTACAGATATAAATAGATACTTTGGAATAATAACATCCTTCATTCTTTAGTTTGGTAGTCATTCTCTTACATTCAGCTGTTTCACGTTTTGATTTTAGAGTCTGTGTAGATAAAGGAAACCTAGGTTTTCTCCAGTGTGTTCTCCAATTCCAGAAAAAAACAACAAAAACAACAACAACCCGAAAAACGGATGCCATTCTTTGGAGCAGCTTCTGTCACCTGGGCTGCTGCCAGGATATTGCTCAAGGCAGACAGCTTAATGCAGCAGCAGGTTTTTCCGCCCTGTGCAATCTCAGGGAGCTGTGGCCCAAGGGTAGCTGTAAAGCCCACATGTCAGGATAATTTAGATTGTGATGCACTCAGTAAACAAACACACAGTGGATTGACTACATTCAGAGCCCTGGAACTCTGACCCACAGGCAGAGGACGGTGTGACCTCCGCAGGGGCCAGCTCTGAGCCTCGGGACTTACTCAGGGGCTCATGACTTCCCTCGCTTGGTCTCCTGACCCCGGACAAACCGGAGAACCCCAGTGTGCTCCCCACACTGAGCGTGCAAAATGACCCATTTCTAATTGTTCTCCTTCCCGACAAATGTGCTCCAAATCGATCACAGAAGTGCTCCACTTGTAGTTATGTGTCTTCCTCCTCCTCCTGCTTCCCCAGGAAAAACACCTCCAGTCTGGGCAAACCGGGGACCTCCTGCCCCGCCCGACAGAGGCTTTTCTCAGGACATTTGATCTAATCTCGTCACATTCTGAACCTATGGCCGGCTCGGATCTCTCACCGTGGTCTTCATTCATTCCCACAAGTGATGATTCTGTCAAACACCAGGATTAATTGTGCTGTAAACATTTGCAAGCTTTACGCCCTGAACGATGTTTAAGAAGGAAGAACTACTTCAATATAAGATCAATAAAGTTTAATAAATTGATACTTATAAATGTCTCATGATTCTAAAAAAGTTATCAATTTAATTGTCGTTACCGAATGGAGAGGTAAAAGTATGTCCTGTTCATTTTGATTTTTCAGTAAAAATTTAAGAATCTATTTTTGCAAACAAAATACACCCTGACTCTATTGTAGTCTAAATACCTAAAATACTTTTATGGGGATGTGAACAAGGGATGTTGATTTTCTAAAATATACTTCCTACAAAGAATATGGTTCTTAATCATTCATTTTAGTACTGGGGAATGAACCCAGGACTTCGAGTATCTTATATAACTTCAGAAATCGGAAACATTTTACCTTTTTTTTTTTTTTTGAGACAGGGTCTTGCTTTGTAGTTCAGGCTGGCCCTGAGCTCAGCCTCAAACTCACATCACAATCCTCCTGCCTCTGCCTCCCGAGTGCTGGGATTATAGGCGTGAGCCACCAAGCCCAGCACTGTAGTATGTGGTACTGATTGCTGCTGGGCGTGAGTCTACACGCCCAGTATTGTATGTGGTTAACCGGGGAATCAAACCTGGTTGCTTGCGCTTGAAAGACAGGCGCCGGAACCACTGAGCCAAATCCCCAGCCCCCATTATTATTTTTTTCTTTTAGATTTTTTTTTTTTTTTTTTTTTGAGATTGGGTCTTGCTTTGTAGTTAAGGCAAGGCTGATCCTGACCTCAATATGTAGCTCAAACCAGCCTTGAACTCGAGAAAATCCTCCTGTTTCTGCCTCCTGAGTGCTGGGATTACAAGTGTGAGCCACCATGCTTGGCTCAGAAACATTTCTGAATTAAATTCCTTAAAACCTTCTCTCTCTACATTATAATAATGTTTGTTTTCTCCATCTAAGTCTTTTCCTCAAACTGCGCGACCTCCATTCTCATAATTTTTAAGCCAAATAAATATTATTAAAACGAATGTATTAAACCACAACAGGCGCATCTGAAAACCGAGACATAACCATAATGTAGGGAGTGGAAAGTAAAAGCAGCTTCCATCGTTCTTAAGGGCATTTCTCCGCTTTATTAAACTGATTTTTTTTTCCAGGTAAATAACTGCGGACGGGCAAGGAATCCCAGACAGCGAAGCCGGGAAAGGCTGAGTCGCCAAGCGCCGGCGGCCTGGGCGAGCCAGCCCGAGTCCCCTTCCGTCCAGGTCTGGACCGGGATCACCTTACCCCCACATTTTCTACCTCCAGCCCCACGTTGCGCGAATAACGCCTCCGCCCCCAGCTTCGGATCGACCTCGCAGGGGATGAGCAAGGTCTCGGGACGGGGTGCGACTCACGAGGCCGCGAGCACGCCCGAGACTCCCCTGCCCGGCCTCGCCCTCGGAGGGAGCACGGACCCGCGCCCCTCCCCGCCCCGCCCCACTGGGGTCGGCCGGGACCCAGCGGCGTCACGCGCTCGGGTCCGCGAAGCGCCGGCTCCGCCCCGCGTCCGGCGCAGCCAATGGCAGCGCCAGTAAGGGCGGGGGCGGGGTCGGCGGGCCGCAGACGTAGGGCTTTAAAGCCAGAGTCGGGCGTCGTCGGCCGCATCCCGGCGCTGCCAAGATCTCCTGGCTGTCTCTGCCGAGTGCGCCTGCGCAGCGGCCGTCGAGGTGAGCACCTCCCCCCCCCGCCGGGTCCGGCGAGGGCGGGGCGTGCGCGGTTCTACAGCCCGCGGTACTGCGGTGCGGAGCTGGCGGCGGGGACCTGAGAGAGGGGCGCCTCTGTGGGGGAGGGGTCCGTGGATCTTCCTGCTGTGTTGCACCAAGGCCGCCGCGTTTTGGGGACAAACCCGGCGTACACAGCCTTCGCACCTGCATAATCTCTGGGCGCGGAGGCAGGCGGGGGCGGCGTCCCCCGCTGAATCCGAGCGCTGCGTGGGGGAATTGGTGGGTGGATTCCCGGTCCGCCCTCCCCGGAGGGCGACCGGATAGATTTTACAGGTCAATTACACCTCACCTGCTGGGCCTTACGAAGGGTGAGGTGGTATCTTGCTTAACTCTTAGGGAGCCCTTCTCCCCCACTTAGGACCAGGACGCCTCCTCAATAAGGTTTTACCTGTGTGCCCTGAACTACGGGCTAAATAACCTGGACCAGCTCTTGCCTTGTAGTTGTTGGGTTAGGATTCCCAGCCATGAGTAACTTGAGATTTAGCAAACTCAGATGATCATTGCACCCTTCCATTGAAGTTTAACTCAATTTATGTAGCACGTGTCAGCACTCGTTATTCATTTTAGTTGCTGAATCAAATACCTGCTTTTTGTTTCTGCTGAATCCCTGGCTTGTTTTTCTTCACACATCCTTAACTCTTCCACAGCCTTTGTGTTAATACTAGTTTGCATTTCTAGGTTTTTGAACCATGAATCTGTCACTTGTCCTGGTGGCTGTTTGCTTGGGGATAGCCTCAGCTATCCCAAAACTTGATCAGAAGTTCGATGCACAGTGGGACCAGTGGAAGTCCACACACAGGAGATTGTACGGCACGGTTAGTAGCACCCTGTCTTCATTCAGAAGGACCCGCAGGGTGTGTTTGTTGGGAGTTTGTGGCCAATGTAAGCATCTAGAGGCCAGCTTTTGCCCCCTGCAGTCACCTGAGGCCGCCTGGGCCAATAGCCCAAGTGTAAAGACACTTCTGACTTCGGTTTGTCGTCAGCTCTGTCCACAAACGGACTTGGTGAGCATGGGCTGAGTTTTAAGGAGAGGAAGTCTGTCATGTGTATGTCTGCTTTAGAATGAAGAAGGGTGGAGGCGAGCAGTCTGGGAAAAGAACATGAAAACGATCGAACTGCACAACGGGGAATACAGCGAGGGTAAACACGGCTTCACCATGGCTATGAACTCCTTCGGTGACATGGTGAGTGGGCCGCGTGGCTAACCTCTGCACCGCTCTCCTTGTTTCTTTATCGAATGTCTTGCCTTTTCAATTTTTTAATTTCTCTTTCCTTGAAGACCAGTGACGAATTCAGGCAAGTGATGAATGGCTTTCAACACCAGAAGCACAAAAAGGGGAAGACGTATCAGGAACCTCTGCTGCTTCAGCTCCCCAAATCTGTGGATTGGAGAGAGAAAGGTTATGTGACTCCTGTGAAAAATCAGGTACATACGAGCCGAGGGTGGTGGCTCACGCCTGACATCCCAGCACTCGGGAGGCAGAGGCAGGAGGATTGCCCCAAGTTCGAGGCCAGCCTGGGCTACGTGGTGAGCTCAGGGCCAGCCTGAACTATAGCGTGAGATCCTGTCTCAAAAAAAAAAAAAGAAAGGAATCAGGTACTAGAGTGACTCAGACTTTCCAAAGCCCCCAGGAAATCCAGAAGGAATCGGTGTAGCCTTTGATAGAATGTGGAGTGACAAGCAGTTCACTCATATTTTTACTCTTTTGTTTTAAACACCCCCAACCTGGACTCAGACCTAGCCCCACACTAGCCTGTTTTGTTTTTAAAGGAGTACATTTCCTGTGCATTGGTCATTGAATGAGAAGGTGTATCGAGTGTATACATTAAAATACTCAGAACAAAGAAATGGACAAAGGGAACTTCAACTCAATGACTTTGCTTTTATTTGCATAGCTCTTACATGCAGTTATACAGTAAGGTATAACAAAATAAAACTATACTATGGTATAGTTAAATAACAAAATTTATAGTACTGTATACTGTAGAAAAAGCCATCATAAGACTTCACAGTAAGACTGCATTGTAGGTCTAATGCAGATCCTAAATTCAAATGTAGGTCCTAAGTCCCAGCAGCGGGTAGTAGTTTGAACAGTTGTAGAACAGATAAGTCGGTAAGCAAAGAATACCTGTTTTCAGATGCTGTACCTAAGCTGTTGTCAGGTCTTTTCTTGTAAACTGTCAGCTCTTTATATTTCGTTTTCAGGGACAATGTGGTTCTTGCTGGGCATTTAGTGCAACTGGGTCCCTGGAAGGACAGATGTACCGGAAAACTGGTCAACTGGTCTCCCTGAGTGAGCAGAACCTTGTGGATTGTTCTCGACCTCAAGGCAACCAGGGCTGCAATGGTGGCCTGATGGATCTTGCCTTTCAGTATGTTAAGGAAAATAAAGGCCTGGAGTCAGAGAAATCCTATCCATATGAAGGAAAGGTAAAATGAAGTGCCTTAATTTGTCTTCATTCCAGCTGTTTTGGGGAAGTACGCTTTTCAGAGTTCACTGTAGATGGTAGAGTGTGTCTCCAAAGTGTTATTCCTTCCTGTAGTCTCTGAACAGTTCCTTGATTAAATGAACATTTAGAGTATGCAGATGATTCTACATATAAAAAGAATGTCTCCACTGTAAAAGAAGAAAAAATTCTTAGGGACAAATCAACCAAGAGATTGTCATTAAAAAAACATCAATTTGTGGGTCCAGGATTTAGCTCAGTGGTTCTGGTGTTTGACTGGCAAGTACAAGGTCCTGAGTTCGATCCCCAGTTACCACAATGCTGGGCATAGTGGCTCACACCTGTAATCCCAGCACTTGGGAGGTAGAGGCAGGAGGATTGCCACAAGTTCAAGGCCAGCCTGAGCTATGTAGTGAGTTTAGGGCCAGTTTGAATTACAAAAGCAAGACCCTGTCTCGAAAAAAAAAGAAAGAAACACCAGCTTAATTTTTTTTTTTTTTTGAGTTTCAGATCAATTATAACAACATTCTGCTTCCTGAGATGATTTATAACAGTGCTGTCTTAAAAAGCATAAGCGACAAATTGCCAAGTGTCTCAGTTCTAAAAGTTGGGTTGCTTAGGAGAAGGCAAATGCTGATGATGTCTCTTCCCCTTTAACTTTAAAAGGATGGAAGCTGTAAATACAAGCCAGAGCTTTCTGTAGCTAATGACACTGGGTTTGTGGATATCCCTCAGCGGGAGAAGGCCCTTATGAAAGCAGTGGCAGAGAAAGGCCCCATCTCTGTTGCCATGGATGCAGGTCTCACGTCCTTCCAGTTCTATAAAGAAGGTAGGTGTTTACCCTCTCGCATTGCAGAAATTCAGGCAGAATCATGGAGCACCACTCTGATTGACTCTGGAATCCTGTTTGCCAAGACCATAAATGACTTGAGACTGCATTTAATATAGCGATACAGTATTTCCATTTTGACATAACACTTTTCCATGATTATAAATCCTTTGTATTTTTAAATGACTACTTATTAGTTCTGTAGATACATCCTAATTTCCCTAACTGCTCTCTAATTGCTGTATCTTTTTTTCTAAAAGATTTTAATTGGGTCTATTAAGAAGCCTGTGGCTCAAATACAGGCTTTGGGAGTATGTGTGTGAGCACTCACATTTCCTTTAGACCAAAATCTTAAGGTTAGCAGGGAATTACTGGTATTTTAGGTAGGAGATAAAGGCATAAATCATCTTAGCCTTGACAGCAGTTGGTCTCATTTTTTAGGCTTGTTTTTCCATAGTAGAAATTATCCTGGGACTTAACTGAATTTTCTACGTTTTAAATTTTTATTTTTATCAGTATGTGTTTGTAGTATAGAACGGTCTGTTCATCACAGGGAGTTGGGACATGTACATAAAATACCCCTCCCACAATTTCTCGGTGCCCTTCCCATTAATCTCATGTGAGTAGAGACTGACTGTCTTTATCGGCCATTACTATGTTCTTACATACATTTATGTATGGCATTTCCCTGAGTAAATGTTAGGTTTCCTTCTGCTGTGAAAGACAGGACAGACAGGTCATTGCCCTGTGCCATTGAGAACCTCTGACCTCATGTTGATTTTACTCTCCCAGGTATTTATTTCGACCCGGAGTGTAGCAGTAAGGAACTGAATCATGGTGTGCTGGTGGTTGGCTACGGTGTTGAAGGAACCGAGTCAGAGAAGAGGGAATATTGGCTTGTCAAGAACAGGTATAAACCTCTTATATACTGTCACTTGTATTTGAAAGTGAGATGAGAATTCTTGCTTGTGATCGGTGTGTAGATACAGGTCTGTGGAAACTCTGCTTTGAAAGGTCAAGTCTATCTCCCACTAAGAGTGAACACGGCCCTACTCGTGTCTGATTGTAAGATCCTGTGCCACGCTCGTTGAGGTTACTCATGTGTATTTAGAACACTGCGTTCTTAATGCCGAGAATTTTCTCATTTCTGAAACATTTGGCTCTGAGGGCTTCAGGCAAAGAATTATTATGTGGGATGGAGGGCTGATTTCCTTTTTCTGTCTCCAGTACTTTAGCGAGATAAAGCAAGTGGAAGCATCTGCCTCTGCTGATTCCTTGTCAAGTCTGAAAGATAATCTAAGCGCCTGCCAGCCTGTGCTTCCTTTGCATTGTCATTTAATGGCTTGGCCGTTGCCTCTGCATTTTGAGAGATCTTGCTGGGTAGTTCAGGCTGGTTTTAGAACTCACTGTGTAGCCAGTGAAGGGCTTATGCTCACATGGTTCTCCTGCCTCAGCCACCCAAGGAGCTGCGACTACAGATGGGTGCCACTACACAGAGCTTAAAAGTCATGTTTTTCACTAGAAAAGCCAAGTGAGTTTGTGATTGCATTTTATTCTAGTTCTCAGAGGCCCCAGAGGTTGTCAGGATCCGTTTCCTCAGCTATTTCACTTTAATTGAAGAATAATTTAAGCTGTGGAGACCAACTGTTACACAGGAATCTCAGTTCTGCCTCAGTTTCTTGTCTTCTAAAGGATGCACAAGAATTAATTACATATTGTGTATTAAATGTGATAGAATAGTACCTTATAATGTGTTGTGATAAGCATGGTTTTTAAATATTAGCTATTAATGAAACTTAATATTTTTCTGTTTCTCTTTTTTGAAATAAAATGGAAAACCTCTTTCAGCTGGGGTACTGCGTGGGGTGCAGAAGGTTATGTAAAAATAGCCAGAAACAAAAATAACCACTGTGGCCTTGCCACTGCGGCCAGCTTCCCCACGGTGTGAGCGGACAGACCATGGACATCTCGGATGAAGGACAGAGGACAGCACATCGGGAGGAATTTTACTTGAACACTGACCAGACCCTTAAGGTGTAAGACAAAACACTTGAATCATGGAGGATTCAATTTGTGATTTGAATTCTGTGACATTTTTACAAGGGTAAAAGGTTACCACTACTTTAACTACTGTTATATAAACAGCTGTATGATATTGAAGATTCTAAGTCTTTTAATTTTCATTTTTTAAAAGAACATAAATGTTTGCATATTAAAATAAATTTTAGTTTAAAATAAATATTCAGTATACAGAGTGAGACTTCTGCATATAACACATTGACTTTGTATGCATACGAAGGAAAGAAACCATTTCACTCTAAAGACGTAACTGTGGTGGTACAATAGGGGAATAATAAAAGACATGAGTTACTTGTCTTTTCTAGTGAAAAACAATTTTTTTTTTTTTGAAAAACACAAATTTTAAGATGTATGTAGTGGCACACACCTGTAGACCCAGCTACTTGGGAGGCTGAGGCAGGACGATCACTTCAGCCCACATCTTCAAGGTCAGCAAGCACAAGAGTGAGACCTCCACCTCAGAGCAATGAAAAAATAATTGCATGCACCTTAACCTAAGTCTGTTTCATAATTGTATTTTTAATTGAATTAGTTATATGTGGGTTTGCAATTTTTTTAACACATTACGCTGCACAGTAGAGTCCGGCCACTACGGAGATCCATTGTGTCTACTATGTATCATTTCAGTGTGGTGACACATGGCAAGCCTCCTGCCTCAGCCTCCCAAGTGCTGAGCTTTATAGGTACATACCACCAGACTCTGTAAGAAAACAGTTATTTTTTTTAAAAAAATTGTGTGTATAAAATCCTAAAACCTGTGACTGTAGGTTCATGTTTCCAGTCAAATAAAATGCAAGTGACAGGTGGGTGCCACGCTGTTTTCAGCTGTAATCCATAGTGAAGAAAAGAGCACAAACAAGTAGGACCTTATACCATAAAAGTAAAAAGGGGTGCGGATGTAGCACCGTAGGACAGCAGGTACTTAGCACCCAGGAGGCCTTGAGTATGATCCCAGCACCACACCCACACACAAAAAAGAATTTCAAACTTTCAAAGCAGAGGACCCTTCCCATACCTAAATTATGGTAGTTGAAAGTTTTATAATTTTCAGAGACCTTCGGATCACTCATCTTGTGAAATTACAAACCACATCATTCTCTAAAAGCATTTTTTTTGCTGGACGTGGTGGCACACTGCTGCACTGTCTCAAAATCCTGCTTCAGCTTCCAGGGCACTGGGCTTGCCAGCAGGTGCCTGGCACTGGTCTCTGTTCAGGTTATCTGAGCTCATTAAAGCCTGGATTTCATTTCACCGAAGGCCCCCTTTCGTTTTCCTGTCTTGTTTCTTAGCATAGATGCAAGAGGACAGTCAACATGCTACTGATTATTGTTGAGGAAGCAAGGAGGCACAGGAGTCGGGTTAGATAAACAGTTACTTCTAGAAGGACCAAACTCCCCAAAAGCAGGGTTGGAAATCTGGCCCTAAGCTAAACTCTACCTCCCCTTTATAGGCGCCTTGCAATCTATTATCTCATTTTCTTTTTGGCGTTCTGGTTAGTATGAAGAAGCATTTTAGTGTCTGTGAAGTTACAAAGGAAATAAATCCACCGAGGCAAAATGTTCCTTTTCCCAAGGCCAGGGTGTTATCTCATAGGGAACAAGCAGTAAACATAAATTGCAACTTCAAAGGACAAGTGGGATAGAAAAGCTGTGTTTTTCTTAATTTCCATCAACTGGGCTTAGCAGTGGCCAAGCCCACTGCTTCGGTATCAAGCAGGTATCTTGTCTTACCTGTTTCTTCCTCTGTTACATTTCCCCTTGTTTCCACTTTTGTTAGTGTGACAAAAAATATTGTATGGAATCCGTAGTTCACAACACTGGCAGGGTTTCCGTGTTATGGTCTCCAGGCAGAATTCCTTCCATTTCAGAAAAATCTCTTTTTAAATTCTTCCACTGGTTGCTGAGCCTGTGCACATGACACACAGTGAATGTAGGCTATGAAAAGTCAACCAGGATTAGTCGTGTCTGGACGATACCTTCCCAGTTCACCCAGATGAGTGACATAGTAGCCATGAGCCACACACAGTCCCACTGTAGTAACTTTCCCTTTGCTGCTTCCCCAACACACATATTGTTTAGATACTTTCTCTTCCTTTTGTCTTTCTAACGTTGCAAGACAGCCCCAGGAAATTCCTGCTGTTGTATTACAGCAAGAATTATAATACATTGATTCTGGGTGGAGATGTTTTTCTTAAATGCTATTTATGACCTGAAGTCCTCCCCACTCTAATTTGGACCAGGAAATGTCTAAAGGATTCTGAGTTCTGGGAATGAGGCTACCTCTTCAACAAACATTCCACAGATGCTGGAAATCGTACGGGAGATGAAAATATGAAACGTCTCCCACCTGTTAGCTGTATGATATGCTAAGCTCTTGTTCTCTAAAAATCAAAGAACAAATTCTAGGAAAAGCGGAAGTTAAGAGTAGGAAGATATTTATTAATAGGAAAGCTTGTGAGGGATAGGAGTGGTCCTGAGTGAGTAGCTGGGGACCCACTTGACATAGGAATTTTGTAGGGAAATCCAGATGGGTACAACATAGGCCACAGCCATGATCAACCAATAAGGTTATGAGTATAGTCACTTAGGTAATAGTGGTCTAATTGGGAAACAAGTCATATGAAAAGTGCAAATGGAGAGAACAAAGATTCTTTCCGAGCATGGTGATACATGCTTGTAATGTCAGTGCTTGGGAGGCAGAGGCAGGAGGATCACCATGAGTTTGAGGCCAGCCTGAACTACATAGTGAGACCAGGAAAAAAAAGAAAAAAGAGAAAAAAGATTCTCCTAAAGAACAGTGGGTCCAAAGGTCTCTGTTTACCTACTGAGGTGGCTGATGTCTATCTAGACTTCCTTAGGCCCAGTGTTTGTCCCCTGAGAAAGTATGTAGGTGTGGTCATCTTGTCTTTACGTCCTTGAGGCCTTGTCTCCAACTATGAGGTCTCCAGCCCAGTAGTGGTGTGTTTCATCTTTGCCCTAACCCTCTTGAGGACCCAGCCCTATCTGACTGTCTATAAAATTTCTACCTGACTTATCTATCTGTAGTCCATCACTTAGAGCTCATTTGTCAATGATTTAAAGCTGCTTCTCAAAGTAACAAAACAATGACCAAGTGCTTCAGGTAACAGATTTCCTTTGCCACTAAACAAATTCCAGAAAACTCAGGGTCAGGGTTGAAGGGTCTCTTGTTTGATAACTGGAGGTTGGAATTTGCTGCTTCTGCTACGATGAGAGTTTAAAGCCATGGTGGCGAACCTATGGCACGCGTTCCATTTGTATTGTGGAAAGCTCTAAAAGGTTTGCCATCACTGACCTAAAGTTTCTCTGCTTTGTTGTGTCTTCTTTCTTTCCTGGTAAATCCTACTGCTGAGCTCCATTCTCACAGCACTTGGTCTGTGTGCTTTTTGAAGTAGGATTTTGCAAGGTGAAGAAAGGAAAATCATGAGCACAGAAGTTGTTTTATGGTTCTATCATGTCATTTTATAGCGAAAGTGTTATTTGATGTACTGGAATTAATTCATATAACTTTGAAGAGAATAAGCTTGAGAAAGAAAAAAAAACCCTGTAAGGAAGCAGTGAGTCATTTAGTCAATGGATCTTGTGGCAAAAGAACCACATAGTCCTGCTTATGACATGTAATTTCCAAATGAAAAAGACAAGTGTGTACGGATGGGGGTCTGATAGGTAGGGAAAAGGTAGGATGAAGGCTGTCATTCCTAAGGTGAGAGTTTTACAAGCAAACAGGCCACTTTCAGGAAACCACAGGCTTTTTCTCAGCAAACAGAAGACGATCTCCCCGGTGCCAAAAAGCCCAATGACCCCCTGCACACCTATGCTGACTGTGCTTGACTCAGTCATCGACATTTCACCCCAGATTCCTGGGCCCCTTCAATGCCCAGAGCTAATTCATCTCCCAGCTGCTCTTATCTCGCCCACCCACTTAGGTGAAGTCTCCCCCAGCCTGCGGTGCACTTGCTTTCTCTCCCCCCTCCCCTCCCCCTCTCTTTCTCCCCTCCCCCTCCCTTTCTCCCCTCCCCTCCCCTTCCTTCCCCCTTTTTATGTCAGCCCATCCACGCAGGCTGTAATAGATGGCTTTCCCCAGCGAGCTGCTAGAATCTCGCTGATTTTAGACTCGTTTCACTAGTATAAACTTTTCTTTTTCTTACAAAAAGTTCTTTTTAAATGAGTGGATTCATGTGCACAGTTTATAACAAAAGCTTCATCCAGCTTTATTAAATTAATAGAAAACCCTACAGCAGCTTCTACTTCTGACGACCAGACTCCAGCAATCAGACAAAGGGAGGATGACGAGCAAGCCAGGGAGCCAATCAGATTCCAGGAGCCTCCTTGGGCCGCGGATCCCGGTCAAGGGCGCTGCAGGCCAGAACCCACGGGTTCCAACGCTCCGAACTCATACAGAATAGCTCTCTGCCCCTCGCTCTTTTCTTTCTCCCATCTTCAGAAAAATCTTTTATTTTAAATTCTGCTTCTTTAGTTCTTTTACCGACGTTGGGTTTAGGATGCTGGGAGCTACATGACACAACAGTGCAGTGACATGATGTGGTGTGTCATGGCACAGAACGGCAAGGAGTGCACCCTTCCCAGGACGTCACACACGGTGACGTCACACAGTGGCAGGGATAATACCCTTCAAGTGTTGATGAAGGTCGTAAAGCAAATATGCCCCTTGTGATACAGGGGAGCAAGAATCCCGCAAAAAGAGAAATATTGTAACTCCCAACCTGCTAGTTATCTGAAACTCGAGTTAGTGTTCTTTAAAATCAAAGAATGAATTCTAGGAACAACGGAGCTTAAGAGTAGGTTAAGTTTATTGAGAAAGAAAGCTCCTCCTTAAAAGACACAGAGGGAGACCTGAAAGTGGGTGACCCCACCTCGCCTCCCAGCGGTTTTTACGAGGCAAAGCCACCAGGTGAGGCGGGTTTGGGGTGGGACAGAACTATAGTCAACCAGTAACACTGGAAGTACAGTCATTTAGGAAATAAGGATTAAATGGGAATCCAATGGGAAAGCAAGTCACATAGCAAGTGTGTAAAGATTTTAGGGATCTTTCCTGGGAGGGGTGGCTTAAGACCTTGGTTCCCCCAGGTGACTGATCCTACTTAGAATATCAATCGCTGCTATATCCTACATGTGTGTGGGACTTTCTCTCCTTTCTTAATGTTGGCCTTCAGTAATATCTCTTGATTGTTCTCTACTTTTGCTCCTTGAGTGTCCTCCAGGTTGACTCCTTGGCTGTCGTCAGCGTGAGCTTTTCGAGGGCCAGCCCATTGGAACGGCCTACAAGTTATCTAATTACCTTACCTACCTACAACACTTGGAGGTGATCAATCACACTTTTTGTGTGTGCTACAATGTTTCAAATTAAAAATCAGCATATGTTACTTTCATAAATAGATTCAGAAGTACACAATCAAAAAGGAAAGGGCACAAGGGGAGACAGAGAATCTGAGGGAGTGTTTGTTTTGGACAGGGTCTTGCAAAGTAGTGCAGGCTGGTTATGTACATGGTGTGCAGGATATAGTACATGGTGGTTGTGAACTCACCATGTTAGTCAGGCTGGCCTCAAACTCATGAAGATCTTCTTGCCTCAGCTTCCTGAGTGCTGGGACTACAGGTCTTCAGATAATTTGAAAAAGT
>PVIR01013468.1:0-12792 GCA_004026965.1 Petromus typicus
CCCTGAGCTCAGCCTCAAACTCACATCACAATCCTCCTGCCTCTGCCTCCCGAGTGCTGGGATGACAGGCGTGAGCCACCACGCCCGGCACTGTGGTATGTGGTACTGGTTGCTGCTGGGTGTGGGTCTCCACACCCAGTATTGTTATGTGGTTACCGGGGAATTGAACCCGGGCCCTTGCGCTTGCGAGACAGGCGCCAGAACCACTGAGCTAACTCCCCGGCCCCCAAAACAGTATTTTTAATGTACCTAGATTATAGTAAATCATTGTGGTAATGTACTCCATAATTTTGGAAACAATTCTGGTCTGGATATAAACAATAAAATGATAACATGATTAATAATGATATGAACTATCCTGCCAATAACTTCTGGGAGAAAAACAAAAGGCAAAATGAACTATTAGAAGGATTTACCCTAGAGGGCAAGCCAGAGAGAAACTGGGGGGGGTGGTGATTGAAAATGTCAAAACAATTCTAATTTTTAGGAGAAAAAATGTAAAGAGTACACAGAAAAGATAAAATTAGAATACAGAAATTTAACTTGTATGTTCAGATGCAAACATCCTCTCTCTCTGAGAGCAGAAGAAGCAAGACAGAAAGGGGGATTGAGGTTGACAGTCTTGGGTCTTCAGAACCAAGTTGGCCAAGTGCACAGTGACCTGCAAATAAATTTGTACCAAGCCAGAAGTTACTTTAGTGGATTCCACACCCATCTCCTGGGGCAGTCATGTTCTGTGAACCTGGTTTACAGTAAACCAGAGGCATATCTTACCCTAGTGACTGCCTCTTTTCTCTTCAATCCACAGAGCCCACATCCAAGTGTCTTAATTAAATGTAGGCATGTTTGAAGAAAGAATGACAGAAAGTCAACAGTTTTGTCTTCATTTATAATCATCTACTGTTACTCCAACATGAAACCCAAAGCAATACAAATGATGTGAGTACAGTACTATAAACGCCTAATGTTTATGACCAGATAAAGAGAAATGAGCAGCAGTTGGTGAAAATTTTTTCCTGAGAGAATTTCTCTACCATGTCTCAGGGAGGCAAAATGGAGATAGGGAAGTGCCAAGCCAAGGGACATCCTTAGTCTTGACCCAAAGTTAGCTGCATGTTCTGTAGATATACCGGGAAAGTTTTGTGGCATAGCAGTCCACATGCAGAAGGTAGCTGACTCATATCCCAAGATCAGAAAAGCTAATTAGACACAGTTCTCCATCTTCTAGAAGATATGATAGTTAACTGCAGCCCCAGGAAGGTGTTACTTGCTGTTGGTAGAGATATTCTTGGTTTGTATCAGTAATGGCGACAGCAATGGTATTAAATTGCTTAAATGGTGGATAATCTGCAAAAAAGCCTTGAAAAACAAGGCAAGTCATACTTTCCTTGGAAAAGAAAGCATCATTGCACCCTAGTGCTGATGCATAACTGTGTGACCCTTTCCACCCTGTGTGCACAGCTGCTTATCTCAGTGAAGTACTCTGGAAGCAACCTACAAGTCCCTAAAAAAAATCTTAAGAATTTGTAACTGGTAGTACCTTTATTTCTTGACAACTTCATAAAAGTGTATTTCTCTTCTACAAAGAAAAAATATAGAAAGTGAAGTTTGGAGACTGGCAATCACAAAGCACAGCAGCTCTATAATCTCATCCGGAGGTCCCAGACCTCTGGCACATATGGTTTCTAACTTTAGGGTCAGCTCGGGGCCATAGTAGTTATTGGTATTCCAGCCAATACATCCACATTGCAGGAAGGAAGAAGAGAAGAGTGTATTTCCTCTTTTAAGGAGAATCTCTGAAAGCTTCCCACTATATTTCCATTTATGTCTCAATTATGCATACATGTACATGTGGAATAGGAAAAGAACTGAAAAAAAATACAGAAAACATGTAAACATGTTGGTGAGCACTTTGAAGTGTGCCAGTAGATGTACAATGAGGATCCCTGGAGAAGAGGGCAAGCAGGGAGGTTCACTACTGAAGAACAACTATCTAGACTTCTAAGCTCTGAAGGAAAGCAATAATCTGCATGTCCAAGAAGGTCAACACATCCAAGTCTTATCCCTAGGTCGAATAAACTCAGAGAGATTCACAGCTAGTCACATCACAGTCAAGCTGTCAAAAAGCTGAAACACACTGGAGGGCAACAAGAGAAGCTGTGGGGAGAAGGTAAAAGAAAGACTTTGGTGAGGTTGGCTTTTGGCTTTCTATCACAAGCCTTGACAAGTTCACAAAGAGGGATATAGAGAATATAGCACATCAGTCTCTGGTAAGGAAGAAGTGAAGACATTCACAACTAGAAAATCTGTCCTTGGGAAACCCTAGGGAACCTTTCATACTGTAGAGAAGGATGCTGGATTAGAACTTTAGGACATAGGAAGGACAGCGGCATGTAACAGAATTAGCAACATAGAGCAGAGCAGTTGGCACCACTGTATGTTTTAGTTATAATTTCTTTGTCAAGTTCTCAAATGGCCAGAGACTGTCCCAATTTATGATAGGCACGTTTCTCAAGGGCAGAGAGAATAATATTAACATGATAGTTGCTGCTTTCTGAGTGTGCACTGTATGCTCAGGTTGCCCCAAAAGCTAT
Organism: Petromus typicus; assembly: GCA_004026965.1. Lineage (NCBI taxonomy): Eukaryota > Metazoa > Chordata > Mammalia > Rodentia > Petromuridae > Petromus > Petromus typicus. The sequence continues at coordinate 2,595 of PVIR01013468.1, forward strand.
TCACTTGTACTATTAGTTACTGAGTGGTGGTTCTCCTGGGCCATGTGGAGGTAGGTTTATCTGTCCAGGTATTAGCAGCTCAGCTATGGGATGTCTTCAGTTTATTATTTTTGCTTCTTTATTTCTATCAAATTTATCCATGTTGCTTTATGTTTAGGCAACTCGCTTAAGGAAAGCAAGAACACAAAACTGATTTTTCCCAGGATGCTGATGTTTAATCTACTTTACTTAAGTTTGTTCTCTCCTGAGGGAATGTTCAGGGCAATGAAGACTTAAGTTAGGGCTTCCTAGAGGCTATCTTAAAAGGGACAGAGAATAGCTAAAATGTGAGTGTGCCTGGAGCAGTCTCTGAGCATTATCAGAGGATTCTCCTGTGATGATGTTAAGGGGCAAAGAAACATGGGGATCAAATCAAGGTTTTATTCAGTTAAATTCCAGTGGACATTTCTGGGTTCTAGGAGAAAACTTGTTCATTTTCTGTCCCTGCCCAATCACTGAAGGAAGGTTTTTCTTCTGAATCTCCAGGTTATCCAATGCCACACCCTCCTGTGCTTTGAGGACATTTGTTGACCAAAAGGTCAAAGTTCGTGGACAAGAGAGAACAACTAGTGCACTACATGGCAGAATAACTCAGCCTAGGTGCCACAAGTACAGGACAAAGTCTGCTGACACAGATGAGTTTTGGAATGTGGATTTCACGTCTTCTTGGTGACTAGTTCCTGGAAGATAAGCAAGAAGAATCAGACATTTGCCTTTCTGCTTTTCATTTCAGGTCTAAAATTCCTACTTCCTTTTGAAGGAAGATGCTCTATGTGATTAGTTAGTACAAAATTGTGTGGAAGGGAACAGAGGAAAGGAAAGCAGGAAGAATAATATTTCAGGATATTATCTTGACTTACCAGGAAAAAGCTGCATGGATAGAAAATACTGTGTTAGATTTATGGACCAGACAGCTTCAGAGCACTTAAGAAATGGCAGATATTCTTAATAAAAGCCTTGAAAAGAAAATAAATAGCATATTTTATAAAGATGCTTCTCCTGGGCCGGGGAGTTAGCTCAGTGGTTCTGGCGCCTGTCTCGCAAGCGCAAGGCCCCGGGTTCAATTCCCTGGTAAGCACATACCATACTTGGCGTGGAGACCCACACCCAGCAGCAACCAGTACCACATACCACAGTGCTGGGCGTGGTGGCTCCTGCCTGTCATCCCAGCACTCGGGAGGCAGAGGCAGGAGGATTGCTGTGATGTGAGTTTGAGGCTGAGCTTGGGGCCAGCCTGAACCACAAAGTGAGACCCTGTCTCAAAAAAAAAAAAAAAGAAAAAAAAGATGCTTCTCCTTTGACCAAAGGACAATTGTGTTGTCCGCAATTCCTGTTAGGTATCAGTCTTTAAAAAGGCATTTATAAGAAAATAACCATAGATTTCCTATGATTCCTGCTATTGAGAGTGAAGTACTCTCTTGCTCTAACATCTCTTATCCTGGGATGGGAAGAAAATTATCTAGTAGTGTCTTTTCAGGGTGTGCCAAGGCTTTGCCTCCTGAGGAGAAAGTTGTGGTGAGAACAGCCCTTTCTGGTGTGCCCCTTTCTGTCTGTTTAAACCTCTAAGCTCTGTTCTAATCACAGGGCTTTCGATTAATATGTAAAACAAATGAGAGCTCAGTGGTTCTGTGGAACTGAGAGATTGGGTAGGTTGTGTTCTGCACCATTCTCTCAACCTAGTCTGATGGAGTTAGAGGAGGAGGTGCCTGGGGGCTGCTCAGCTGACTCAGCTCAAATCAGTCCACAGCTGGGACTGAACAGCCACCCCTGAGGGTAGCACCACAGCATATGCTTTAATCTAGCTCTCCCAGGTAACTAGCAGAGAGACTGGCTGGCACCAGTGTTCCATAAACACAGAAGGAATGAAGTTTAGGATGAGCAAAGCCTTATTTCCCGCTGTGGCTATCAAGTTGTGGCGCCTATCTCAGTGGGGTGCCAAAACGTGTACCCAAGGACAAAATCAGAATGCTTTGGTTCTGTTGTATAAACACTGTTCACAGAACATGTTTGCTTGACTCCAGTCATCAGTATTGGTTTCCAAGAGCAAACATAGATACCTCCAGCAGATACTACAAATGGCATGGGAAACATGCTAAAGCAAACCAAGTGCTAGCTCTGCTTGGGTGCCTGACCCAGAGTCAGCTTCCAACATCCATATCAAGGTGAAAACAGAAAAATGGGCAGAGTATTTCAGAAAGTAGTTTGGTTCACAAACAAACAAAAAAAAAAAAAAAAAAAGAGGGAAAGGAAAGGAAAAGAAAGAAAAAAACACTCAACTGCATTGTGAGACTGGAAGTATGGCAAATCCAGGTTCTCCATGGCCCTCTGAGTGCCTGGAGATGCAGCTGATGATGCATCCTGTGGCTTTGTATCAATCCTATCACATAAAGATATGGGGCACCAAATGCTTTTTTAAACAGCTATGTGGCTCTTGAGTATATTTATTTCACCAAATAGAATAGAAAAAGGACTGTTCACACACTTTATTCTTCTCTACCTCTTCAGGTGTAGCAGAATCCTAGGAGTAAACTGATGGGACGTTCAACTGAAGATAGTTTAAGTGAGGGCTAATAGAGGGCCTGAGGCAAATCTGACACGGAGAGAATAGTCTGTGTGCCTTGGCAGCACCCTTAAGAGGGTGTTCAGCAAACCCAAGAAGGTGGAGGCCCACGCTAAGGCTTTCTGATAATCCAGAAATTCCAGGGAGAGGCAGTGATGTTTCCCTGCACAGGCAAAATAGAGGCTAAATGAGTTTGCCTGTGAACTTAGTTTTTCCAGAGCTTTCATAGGATATTGTATTAAATATGTCTGTAACAATTTAATCTAGATTTAGAAGACAGAGCTCTGTCTCCTAAAGAGAGGGAGGTCAGTCCCTTGGAGTCCCAGTGGTGCTTCTCATACCTCAGCACCCTTACGATGTGGTGTAAGGAGAGCTGTTACCCATCCTGCACACAGTCGGGTTGTATCCAGCCATGGCTATGGCCTTGGGTGGATCTCAGTTTCACTCCCTCTCCCTACAAAAATGGCTGCAGTTGATATTTCTTTTTTCCTAAGTGACCAGACTCAGCTTACTATGTTGTACTGAGTGATTACCCTGGAGGTCAGTGCCCTGGGCACTCTCAGAGTGGGTCACACATGATTCTCTCTGACATTCACTGAGACAACCTGGTGAGCTTCAGGAGTTCATACAGAGTGTGGCTTTTTGAATTTGCCTGAAGTTTTGAGTTCTCAGGCTCCTCTACTGGATCTCCAGCTTCTAATTTAGCTGTCCCAGCTCACCTGGTTCCCCTGGGGGATGCTTTCGCACATATAACTCTGAAACCACCTGTCTCTCCTGTTCTGGGGCAGCAGTTTATACTGTGAGCTAAGTTCTCTGATGGATCTAAGATGGAGATCTCTGATGGATCAATTTGGTTACCTCTCTTTTTGTGTGGATTGGAGTGGATACGCTGGAAGGAAAGTAGAAACTGTGAAGTTGGAGAGATCTCTGAGCTCAGTTACATCATTGTTGGTGTGCTGTGGCATTATAGGAAGCTCGGTCTTAAGGACAAGCACAGAGCCAGTCTGTTCCCTCAGCCACCCACATCCCTGGTGCTGGGACAGCTAGAAGGAGTGGCAGTTCTCGCAGCACATATATGGGACTGGGCAGGAGGGGTACAGAGGGCACTGGAGCTGTGAACTTAGTGTTAAGTTTATATATTCTTCTAGTATAGTAACAAACAGAGATATTCTTCTTATTTCAATCATAATAGAAAATTTTACAGCTCTGACAATAGCAATTGTGAGGAATGTTGATCCTTACGGAATTCCAGTCTGCACCTGTTAACTTTCAGTCTGCTTTTCTCTTTGGCATTTATCATTTTGAGGACAAGGTCAAAATTTTTCCTGTGAATGTCTCTTTCTACTTTCTGTCACCTCCATTCTCCATTGAGAGGATTACCTATCTTCCTTTGTGTCTTGAGTTCCTCAAGAGATAGACATATTATTCCTATCTCCATCCCAATTCCTAGCCCACAAATGGTGGTCTATCACCCAGACACAGTAGTAATAAGATTGGGCTAAATATCACAAGCATGCATACTGCTATACAGGAAAATCTTTATAGGATGTGGGGCTTCAGCAACTGGGACTTCTCTCACCTCAGTATCCTTAGGATGAAGTGTAAGGAGAGCTGTTACCCATCCTGCACGCAGTCGGGTTGTGTCCAGCCATGGCTATGGCCTTGGGTGGATCTCAGTCTCACTCCTTCTCCCTACAAAAATGGCTGCAGTTGATATTTCTTTTTTCTTAAGTGACCAGACTCTGATGATGCCCTAGCTTACTATGATGTGCTGAGTAATTCCCCTGGAGATCAGTACCGTAGGGACTCTCCGAGTGGGTCACGCATGATTCTCTCTGACATTCACTGAAGGGTGTCAGCAGTTGGTTGGTCAAGGGAGTGACCAAGTTCCTGCCTATAGAACATAGGGAACAAGCAACAAGAGTCTATGAGTTTGGTGAGGTTGACTAAAATTAGTTATTTTCCTTTAGCCAAGAGTATAGTCCAAAAAGTTCTTTCTCTTTGTAGTAAACTTGGACTATGAAGTGGTCACAGTTGACTCATCCTAGAGGCTGTTGAGTTTTCATGTAATTGGTACCATTGTTCCATGCAAAACATCCTGGTGTTCTTTATCTGAGCTATATGATAGGGACCAAGGACTTTAAGTACTTGGATTGCTGTGACTGTTAAAGAAGTACAGGAAGGGAGCAGAAAAAGATGAAAGAGAAAGCAAAAGAAAATGCATAACAGCTCAAACAGGCAATATGCCAAGTTATAGAAAACTCCTATAGAGTTAGACAAAACATTTTTAAATGATCAACTTGTCTATGTGTACAGATGAGTAGATACTGATACTTCAGAGAGCAATGAAGAGAGACACAATAATGACAGATGCTAAGTCTTTTATTTCATTATTCTTACTATCAAGCATCTATAGGCCATGTGAAGAGCTGGGGTTTACTGCAAACACAGCCCTCAAGTCCCTGGAAAATAATCTAGGTCATTGTCATAATCCATGCATTAGAACTGTTATTTAGACAAAAGCTAGTGGGAAGATAATAAGATATTGATTACCCACATGACTGCCAATATTAGTGATTATTAAGTTGACTAAGAACAAGTAGGGTTAGAGGATTCATTTAGGATTTTTTGTTGGTAATCATCATTTTACGCAAACATTCTACTTCTAGGATTTAATCAAAATTTTATGATGGATCCATTGAAACATGCCATGCTACAAAGGTAATAGATAATATACCCAAGGGTTTATTTTGTTGTCCTATCCTTCTGTCCCATCATAGTGGTCCCTATCTGTCTGAGGCTCGGAAGCTCCTGAGGGTGATGACTCCTTCCCCTTTGGCTGGTACTCTGCCTGTTTTGGAAAGGTCTAGAAAGCTCTGCCGTTACCCAGAGGTGAAACACAATGTATAGCTCACTGATGGCTGTCTTATTTCTTGCCAGAAATTCTCAATGTGAGTAAGCCAAGCTTAAAAGAGAATCAACCCTGATGTCTATTTTTGTTAAACATACACACTACAATATAAATGCTAGCCCCATGCTTCTTCTTTAGAGGAAGGACAATAAAGAGATACTCCCCTGAATACTAGCTTAGTGGAATTCCAGTTATTAGGCTAAGAAAAGAGCACTGGATAGAATTCTAAAATGTGGCCTAAATCTGCTGCTAACTTGACCACCTAGTTATAGCTATATCACCTCTCTGAGTCTCATTTCCTCATATATGAAATTGGGATAATGAAATCACTCCTTTTTTGGTTATTATAATTGCACTACACTACAAGGTCCACAAAGAGGAAAGGAAAAAGGACTTCAGGCTGAAGCTAAAACTGGACAATAGAGTAGTTATTAATGTTCTGTCATTTGTCAAAACATTTGAAGCTCTACTCAAGAACATAAGTAATAAAATTGGAAAAATATATGAAGATATAAGAATTAACGTTGATGATAATTGATGGGTATAAAGAGTGAGTCAAGGAAAAACAGGACACAAACATCCAGATGCAAGTGCACAATGAATTCATGTACATGCACGCATGTATACCACACATACTCTTCATTTCATCAAGGAGGAAAACTTGCTGAGTCTGTGTACCTTTGAATACAGTTGAGGCTTGATCTGCAAAATTGAAACCAAACACACTGAAAACAAGGAGAATTTTCTTTTATATATACAGGCAAAGTAGTAAAATAGTACAAGAGCAATTCAAGAATATAACATAATTACCACTCCAGCAAACAACACCGACAGGTGCAACATAGGTGGCAGCATGGAGGGTCTCAGCCTTGAGAGTAATGTCTAGCTTGTCTTCTGAATGGTGCTCTGTTGCTTCTTTGTTTTTTCAGTTTATATAGCCTCTCAGAACAAAAGTGGCTCCCTACTAGGAGCTATCCCTGGTTTACACCTGGATTCTATAAGAGGGACTATCCCCTCCCAGAAGTCTGTATGTAACCATTTGCACCTGCAAGGTCTCACAAGGAGAGGTCAGTTTCCTGTGTGAGCAAATATGTTTATCACATTCCAGTCTTAAAAGCCAGAGTCTATTCAGAGACACTATATCAACAAGGCCTTCTGGTTAACATTTCTCCCCCACACTTGCACACTTATTATACATTAACCCTTATACTCCTGAACATGCATACACACACAGACACACATTCAAACGCAGAGAGACATACACATGAATACCTTCCTACACTAGTACTAAAAAGTCAAATTTGATTATTTGGTAGCCAAAGCAGAAAGGAAAATACTGAATTGTGAATTCATGATTTGCATGTCCATTGTCAAAGCATTGGACATTTTGTAAGACAACCAAAGACATTCCTGGTATGTTGGTCCTAAATAAAATTTTTAACATATCTTTTGTAGGAAATACTGAGACACAAAATGAACAATTTCCCTACAGGCATCCATATGAGAATGCAATTATTTATAGCATTTGTGAACATCTACTGGTAGCATCATGCAAAACTACAGACAGGGAAATCCTTTTTTGAGCCTAGCTTAAATAAAAGCTACAGAGATACACAGGTAGACACAGAATTTTCAGATAAAAAGTCTATATTCTCTGCTGTGAATAGAACACAAATAAAGGGACAAATGATGTTGGCCTGATTGCCTCTGCCATGATGGATGTTGGAGGGAGGTGGAATGGTAGCAGTAACAGAGATGGGAGCTTAAAATGTGTTCACTTCTGTTCAAGTCGAGAAGATTCTAGTGATGAGTGGGAGTCCAGGGTGGTACTTGTACTAGCACTGCTGTGGCATGGAAGATGCTGTGATGGTGCAATGGTAAATAAAGGTCATATGGACACTAAAGTCCTTTGGCGGGAGAGCAAATCTCTGCTGGATGGGAGCTGTGGCTGTGGGGAATGGTGGCTAACCAAGAAGGAGAAGCTGCTAGCCTCAGTGTGTGGTGTGGAGCAGTGTCAGGAAATCATTCTGTCCCACTTCACCACTCCCTGCAGAACCTGAAAGGGATGCGGGGCTGGCTGTAGCCTGAGGGGTATGGCTGTGGCACCCAGATGCTGACTCAGAGATGTCACATCCTCATGCCTGGTTCTATCTATGAAACTCTTGTGTCCCAAGATGAATTTTAAAATATTAAATTAGGGTTTGAAGAGCAGATTTTCTGGATTATCCAGGAGAATTCACCATAATCACAAAAGTCCTCACATGAGGCAGGTGGGGAACAACTGGGGAATAAAGTACAGGGCAAAAGTGAGGTGAGAGGAAAGAAGAAAGAAAGACAGAGAGAGAGACCCAAATCACATGACACTTAGCTCCTGGCCACGAAGATAAGGAGGGGCTGTAAATCAATTCAGGAAAGTTGGCACCTTCCCACTACTTCCAGAAGGCCCATTCCCAAAACCTTAATTTTAGAACTTCTGACCTAGTCACTAAGTTTGTGATATTTATCAGAGCAGCCATAAAAAGTTGATAAAAGGTCAACGAGTGACAGAGTATTTTGTGGATCTGAATAGTAAAAAGTTGATGAAGAAGATAGTAAGCATGGAGGGACTGTGATCAGGGAGATTCTTTGTTTTTGTTTTTGAGACAAAGTCTCACTCTGTAGTTCAGGATGGGCCTGAACTCACTATGTAGCCCAGGATATCTTCAAACTCATGGCAATCCTCCTGCCTCTGCCTCTGGAGTGCTGGGATTACAGGTGTGAGCCCTCACACCCTGCTTGAGGGAGGCTTGGTGAGCGATGCAGAAGTTCTTTGCCCTGGATATGTTGGGAAGGGGCTGGAGGTTTGTGCTTTGGTGTGGGATGGATGGATGCAGAAGAAAAAGAAACATGGCCTAATCAGGAGCTAGTCACGGGGCACTGTCCCACCATGACCCCCTTCCTGAACCAGGATAAGCTTCTGCTTGCCCAGTGATTTCTTTAGGAGAGCAGAGACATTCTCTTTAGGGTTCTGCATCTGTCAGATGTTCTGTCCGATCAGAGCCTTGCCACCCTGGTGTGACAAGCACCTGGTAACATGAACATTTTTTGGTCAGTCAGTGTCTGCCTTATCCTCTCTCTGGGTGTGATCTAGTATCCTCATGGAAGAAAAACAAGCCATGGAAATAAAAGAATTATCATTTAAGAAAAAGAAGGGATGCACAAGGCTCAATTGGCAGTGTCTTGGAGCCTCTCACCATGACTATAAAACAGTTTTTCTGGTTGATTAATTCACTGATCGCCACGAAATAAGGTAAGGCAGCCTTTGTAGAGGTGAAGAAGTGGCCTCTGGGCTGTAGCCTCTGCTCCTGATCTTCCTTTCCTCTCTTATGGGCAGTCCACCAAGACAACAAAATTAACAAAGAACCTAGACTCTCATAGGTGGTGAGTTAGGGGGACAATTTCCTTGCACAGGGATTGTCAGAGTCAGTGGGACACTGGTTGAATTTGTTAGGTTCAGCTGTGTGTGGTTTGGGGAGGTAGGTACTCATGATGAGAGTGAATAACAGGAAGTGTTTCGACAGCCTCACAGACAAGAGAAAGTTTTTACTGGACGCTGTAGATACTTTTGGCAGAAGCTCATAGGTAGACTTGCTAGGGTACCTGGGTAGACTTCCACAGTGTTGTGAGAGTCAGCTTGGGCAAGCTTCCATAGGAGTGTGGCCTTGCAGCCAGATGGAAAGCTGTAACAGTCCTCATCTATGTCCTCAGGACCTTGGGGACTGTGAGAGCTTTTCCAGCAACATGATCTGAAAATCATCACCTCCCACATGAGACTTCTAGTTGCAATATTCTTAAATGTTTTAGTGGTGAATAAAATTAAAATACATTTGAAAATTAAGAAGCAACTAATGCCTTTTTGTCTTTATCAAATGAGCACAGTTATATCGAGTACATATTCATGAGAAATTTTGAGGTAAATGGAATTTTCATCCTGGCCAATTGAGATGCCACAAGGAACCATGGGAAGCCACAGGGAGGAGCATCAGGAACATCCTGACCATGGCTATAGTGCAGACTGGAGCCTGCATACTTGTTGGCAACTGTAAGTAGCAGGTGTAGATATAGGCCTTCCTTACTCTCCTGTAGTGCTTTAGGAAGTCTGCCTGATGAAGTTCTGTTTCCTTAATAGACAAGGACATCACCTCAGCATGGATACCTGCACTTGAATCTTCCATCCTGTCCTGGTTCCAGCTCCTTTACTGTTGGCTCTCTCTGGCCTTGCTGAAGATAACAGTATTGCAAAGATTTTCATGCACATTTTTTTATCACATAATATTTCTTAAGTTAGAGTACATACATAGTTATATGGCTTGTAATATCTTCATTGCAACTGTTCTTGTTTCTTGACTTATAAACATGAAGGACTATGTGACTTATAAACATCTTAGAGCTGATGTAGCAGAGATGCCTCATGGATTGGACAATAAATCTTAAAGCCACAATCTTGCTAAGCAGGCAGTCCTTTCCCCATTGCACTGTTGTGAACTTTCACAACCATATAAGGTCCTCACATTATGAACATTATTAGATGTGAACAAATCTTGAAATAGCTCACATGTCTGCAGGACATGTGCTACCATGTGCTACTGTTTTCTTACTGTATAATGCAATAATGTACAATAGTACAATGCAGCTGGGGACTTACTGCA
>PVIR01013468.1:12892-42390 GCA_004026965.1 Petromus typicus
TTTTAGGTTTTTTGAGACAGGGTCTCGCTTTGTGGTTCAGGCTGGCCCTCAGCTCAGCCTCAAACTCACATCACAATCCTCCTGCCTCTGCCTCCCAAGTGCTGGGATTACAGGCGTGAGCCACCACGCCCGGCACTGTGGTATGTGGTACTGGTTGCTGCTGGGTGTGGGTCTCCACACCCAGTATTGTTATGTGGTTGCTGGGGAATCGAACCCGGGCCCTTGCGCTTGCAAGACAGGCGCCGGAACCACTGAGCTAACTCCCCGGCCCCTACTGCATTTTTGTGTCTTATGTTTTACATTATATATTTGTGTCACAATTGAATAAGTCTCACTTTGTTAGAGTTAGGAATGTACTTCTGTAATGTAACTTGTTTTTGAGTTAGAGACTTACTGCACTCTAGAAAATTAGGCTCTCTTTTTAAAAACATTATTTTGTTTCTGTAAAAGCTATAGTACAAAAGCCATAGTAAGATTCTCTTCACAGATAATAGAACCTAAATAGCCAAACCAGCACAGTTGTTGTGGTGCAGCAAGATGGGGGCCTTGTGGATCCATGGTTCTCAGAGTGGTGAGGGTCAGACTGGGGATTCTGGAGCCCTGATGTCCTCAAAGTAACGAGTTCCTGAACTCCAACTCTTCTCTCGACTCCAAAACATAAATGTTGAACAGACTCTGTTTTTTGACAGTTTTGAGGATGTTTTATCTTGAATAAAAAGAAGAAACATATAATAAAGTGCTAATCCTAAAGCCTGTATTTCTTCCTCCAAATTCCTAAAAAAAAGCAAAAATACATTTTATGTTACTATAATCATCAGTTTTGTAAAATTGAAAGATCAAACACTGCTGGCCATTACTCAGATATGTGCTGAAATTAATCATCTGGAGGATTGGTAATTTTGCTGCCTGCAATAGTTAAACCTATTGTTTCATGCACAAATCATTTGATAAACAAAATATTCAGGAAAGTAAAGAAAACTTAAGAGATGTATTAGTTTCCTGTGGTGGCTCTAATAATGTCTGTCAATATTGTGGCTCAAACTATACAATCTGCTACCTAAAGTTCTGGCAGGACACTGAGCTGTGTCTTTCTGAATAAAATTGTGGCATCAGCGGGGCTGTGTTGTACTGCAGAAAAATACATTCCCTTCCTGTATCATCTTCCAGCAGCACTGTAACCCCCGTCTCCCAGCTTCTTCTGCTTTCCAGGCCACCAGGATCAGGTCCCTCTGTTCCTCTCTCCTCTGCTTCCCCAGATTTGCTCTCTTGCCTTGAAGGCTGCTGTTTACTCCTGCAGCCCAAGTATCCTTTACCATAGTTTCACTCAGTCATGTATTATAAGATTAGGATTAGGATATCTTGAATGTGCTTTCCTGCCACAAATAGGTACATTTACAGATGGGCCTGTTTTACCTGGTTCCTTGAGAAGCCACAGCATTCTCTGCCTCCTGCCCACTATCTGGTTGATCCTGCTACTGCTACTGTGTTTTGATCTGGAAACTCACAGTATTTTACAGTAAAAGAGGAGGCCATTGCACTTCTATCCAGCAAGAGTTCAGCCAGTCCTGGCTCATATGCTATCCAGTTTTGGTGACCTTGTATTCATCAGCCAAGGAATTTGATCAGCTTGCTCTCCTGATTCGCTTATAGTCACCATAGGGATATGAAACTCTTTTGTCCCACATTAAACTTCAGTCCAGAACTGGTGCTTGAAAAACACTAGATAAGTTTCTGTGGAAACTCTGTGTTTTCCCTGCTCTTCTCTCTGTGTGAGTGACCAATGCACGGTCACCAAGTGAAGCTGGGCAATTGTGACAGGTGGAAGGGGATGAATGAAAGACCTGTTCACATAAGAGAACATCCTCTCAGTGAGAGGTCACAGGAGCAGCTGGCTGAGGCTGAACGGCCTTGAGAATGGGACTTGTTCAGTGGGCTTCTGCCCATTTATGGTTCTCACAGGTCGAACATCAGGCTGTCAAGACTCAAATCTGGGTTCTTGCATGGTTGAAACCACTCTGTTACAGTTTACTCTTTTGAAAAACAAGGATGATGATAACAGTCACCTGAAGCTATGGTGAGACGATGAAGTTAGGTCCAAGCCTTGAGACAGGGCCGGGTGCACAGCATAACATTCCCTTGGTCCCCTGTTACCAGATGACATGCAGCTGATACTCAGCAAACCTTGTATATGGAGATGGCCTTACAGTTGCTCCAGGGAAAGAATGAATTGTCCAGAGAGTGACAGTGGCTGCTAAATTTTCCTCTCCCCTCTCCCAGATACCAGGGCACTTTGCAGAGAGGTCTAAGCCCCAGTGACCCTATTTTCATTCTGCTAGAAAGTTACAAGGAGAAACACTTGCAATTAGGAAAGAGCTCAGCATTGAAGGTTAGACATGTACAAGATACTGCATGTACCACTAATTAGAGCTTTCCAGAATGAATCGGCTGTAAGAATGCTAGGCGGCAGCTCCTAACTCCCCAGTAACAACCCTGACCTAAACTAGAGAGCCACCAACTTTCAGAAAACATCAAAAGAGGTTTAGTCACCTATCTTCCTATTCAGAAGGCTACCCTATTACTGTTAACAGTCAATTTACTAGACATGAAAGAAAAAAATCAACCCTCCCAATTCTTCTATTTGAAATATGTTCTTTCTTATTAATTTGTTTCTCAATTGGAAAACTCATTGCTTAGGTGGTGGTTCATGTCCCTTCTGATGGATTATTAATTATTTAAACATCCACAGTAAAAACATGAGAAAAGTGGGCTACAGGGATTTCTCAACATTAAGGGGTAGATAGCTAGGAAGCAGACCCTACATTCTGCACCTGACACAGGGATTAGGGAGCAACTGTGAGCTCAGTAGGCTCCAGATTTGTGGTACATCCTCTGGCTCCCTAGCTTTCTGGTCCTAACAGAAAAGAGCACAGGTTGGAAGAGACAGCCAGGAAGGCAGGGACAGAAGTTGGTACCCTCCATCACAGGTGCTGCCAGGGCTGGCCATAGTAAGATGTGAGTAGGATCCCCAGCACAAAGACTGACACTGGCACCCAACCTTGGACACCTCCTCCTGAGGAGACTGTCTCAGTGGAGATTCATGGCTACTGCACAACTGAGCTCTCCCCTGGGCAAGTTGCACACAAATGAGTAGATGAGAGACCTATCCAACCAGGTCAGGCCAAATCAAAACCAAAGTTTCGCTTTCATCCTGTTTCAGTTGAGCTAAGAACCTGCGGGGGCAAGTACAGGGAGAAGGAAAGGCATGTTGCTTAGGAGGGACTGATAGGCTCAGGGATGCTCTTGACATAAGAGTCTGGGAAGGGTTATATTGGCAGTGGAAGCTATTCTGGAGGCTGTGCAGAACACAGGCTGAGCTCTCCCTGCCCTCTTCTTATATAGCCAAGGATGTTGTGGGGTCAGTGGAGCTTCCTGCTCTCAAAGATGGGCAAGAATTGGACCAAATTTAACATGTGCAGTGCAGAAACTGGAAGAGCTACACAATAAGACAGGAAGGCTATATCACCCAGGTGAGGGCATAAGTACCTGTAATGATAGGGACAAGACAACGCTGAAAGTGTTATTCTCCTTACTTAGCAGTAAGTCAGAGGTCCAGTCCAGTGTAGTAAAATAGAAAATAAAAGCATAACAAGATCTGTGAGGAGGAACAAAACAAATGTTTTCCTGCTGACGAGATGATTATATAAATACGAAATCAAGAGAATTTAGAAATAAACTATCAAAATTGAGAAATAAGCTTAGATCTTTGTGAGGTTGCTTATACTCTTAATTCAAGCATTGGGCAAGGCTGAGGCAGGAGGCTTACAGCAAATTCATGTCCAGCCCAGGGTGTTTTAGTGACCTCCTATGTCAAAATAAAAAATAACAAGAGCTAGGGTATCATTTATCCCCAGTAACAAGAAGGGAGATTCAGCAAGATTGCAAATAACGTTTATAGCATTTTTTACATCAGCAATAACCTTTCAATTGGATCATTATTGGGTACAGTAAGATCTATAGCATTCATATTTGCAGCAAAACCTGAAAATAGGTACAGATTTTTATGGAGAAATATATACACATCCAGTGTGAAGACATAGAGGAAGTACTGAATAAATGTGGAGAAATGCCAGCCTCATGGAAAGAAAAGATGCAATTTTGTAAGAAAGTGAATTCAAATCTTGACTTTCAGCAAGTGTTCATCCTGACACATGTACTTTCAGCAAAGTACACCCTGACACATGAGCACTTTATCAAATAGATCCTAGAGCACAGGTGAAACCAAATATATAAAGAAGTAGCTTAAGAAATGCTCAGAGATGAAATAATACAGTGCCCAGAACTAGCTTCAAAAGAATCTAGGGAACCAATTGAAACTGTGACTGCAATTGGATAGAGCTCACCATATAATTTCATCTACTGTGCATGTTTAAGCATTTTTAAAATACATGGCTTGGGTTTGAAAAAGAAAAATAGTTGAAACTCTTTTTGGTGGGGCTTATAAAATTAGGAGTAGCACAGGAAAGGAAATCATTACAAAAGTACAGAAATAATCAGTGTGACATTATTGTAGTGGAAGAAAAGTAGAGCAACAGGAAAGAACAGAGCTTGGGACTCACATATATCTGTTGGAGTCTGCTTGGAGCCCAGGAGGTGGCACTATAGGAAAGCAATAAAGGACATCCAGCATATGCCCTTGAACCTTCTCATCATGATTCCTACTGCAGTCCTCCTCCAAAGTAAAAAAGATCCTAAAAAAAGGGACTAGAAAAATAAAAGCAGACAGTGCAGAATTTTGTGATAGTTCATATTGTGTGAAAATAGAAAGATAGAAGATATTTAATATAGTGTGTTTAATTTATGTGACATAGGAAAATGTAAATAAAAGATATGTATGCCTGTAAAACTAGCACTATGTGTATTGCCAAGTTTGCTTTCAACTCAAATAGTAGCTAGGCTCCCTTGTATTGCACACACAGGCCATAAGGTATAAAGATAGGAAGTGGACATACGTAGTGTTGCAGGGCTCAGAAATAGAAAGTAGACACATGCAGGACTGCAGGGTCTGTTGTCTATTTTGTTTCAGTATCACAAAACCTATGAAGTATCTTGCACACCCATTGTACTGATAAGGAAGTAAGCATTTGGTAATTTACACACTTTACTCCCTGAGACTTACTGTGCTCTGCTGCCCAAAGCCCCATTTCCAGTAGGTACAGAATTTTAGAAGGAAAGTGGGTCTACATGAGCAGACTTCTGTGAGCTCTGAGGATCAAAGCTCCATTTGAGAGGCTGCAACACTTCAGGGTAGGGGTGGCCCACTGGGTGACAACAGGACTGAACCATCAGTGTGGGCACATGCACAGCCTGGTATTTTGGCTCCTGCTGTCTTTGGAAGACTCATGAATTGAATATTGCTTTGTACCCTGCAGGGCCTGCTTGTCATTGCTGTGGATAAAGTGCAGCTTGAATTGGTGGATAGCCTGGTGCAAGAATATCCTATGTGCTCAGAACACCCCTAGGACAGTTGGTGGGGGGGGCAGACACTTCTCTGACTCCGTTCCTTTCTCCCTGGTAGTTCTTGGATTTTGGTGCAAGAGAATCTTGACTTAGAAAACATTTATCCTAAAACCAATAAATTATAGTGAAAGATTATTGCAGATGTAATTAGTTTAGCAACACATTGGGCATTATACCAACTTTTAGAATAAAAAACTTTGAACAAAGAACTTTGAACTTCACTCCAAGGTGATCTACCATGGATTTTGGTTATATGCTTAGATAAAATCATCCAAGAATATCAGGATTAAGAACATTTTTATAGGGCCAGGGAGTTAGCTCAGTGGTTCCGGCGCCTGTCTTGCATGCGCAAGGGCCCGGGTTCGATTCCCCGGTAACCACATACCTATACTGGGCGTGGAGACTCACGCCCAGCAGCAGCCAGTACCACATACCACAGTGCCGGGCGTGGTGGCTCACGCCTGTAATCCCAGCACTCGGGAGGCAGAGGCAGGAGGATTGCTGTGATGTGAGTTGGAGGCTGAGCTCAGGGCCAGCCTGAACCACAAAGTGAAACCCTGTCTCAAAAAACCTTAAAAAAAAAAAGAACATTTTTATATGTATAGCAGTTTGTGTCTGTATGATTAATTTAGCACACTTTGCATTTTTGGAAGCAGTCATTTATCATGAATTGAATTTAGAAGTGGATTATAGAATCTCTTATTCAGGAGGATTTCATTTTTCCTTTAGATACTACTGATTTTTCACAACTCTGTCACTTTTTTTTTTTTTTTTTACAATTTTGTCTTTGAGTAAATAGGCTAAGTATCCCTTACCCAAAGTGCATGGAACTATAATTTTTTCAGGTTTATTGGGTGGGGGGGGTATCTATATAATATGATAAGATATCTCGGGGAAAAGACCCATATCTAAATGTGACATCTGTATAGGTTTCATGTGTACCTCATTTACATGGAATTCTTGTTTGCCTTCATGAAGGGCAGGAGATCTAGGGTTGATGCTAGGGTTTTTGTCTCTGTGGTGGAGTGGATCTGGATTAGGTACACTGTTCCACCATCTGTCATCCTCTAGGTTTGAAATACATTTTCCTTGAACTTTCTTTTCACCTTAAAAGTGGAATGTGCCATCCCTTGTGTCACCCAGATGCTACAACACAGGTGCTGTGAGTGTGAAGGGAGGATGGGAAGCTGTTGGTGAATGAGTTGGTCGCCAGCCTTTTGGAATGTAGAGAACGGTTGGAAGCTCGGTGTGGGAGTCTTGGAAGGTACATGTGAAGCCAGTGAGAGCAGCTCCTGCAGAACCACGTGGAATGCAAGGGTCTGCCTGGCTCTTGACTGTTTCTTCAAAGTAGATGAACAAAGCCTCTGCCCTATCCACACCCGCTTTCTCAAAGATCTTCATATTAGAGTGTTTTTTGTGACCTTTACCGTCAAATGGCTTGAAGTTTGTGTATTATACTTATAAAATATGCAGAAATTTGACTTTTACTTGTGATCACTCTTTGAAGATATAGACTTTCCCCACATTACTGAATGATCTTAATAATTCTCTGCATTCAGCAGAGTGAGCTTTTTTTTTGCTAATAGGAAACTTGGTGCCTTGAATGCGAACATAAGCTGCTGTGTACAGGCTCTAGTGCCCTCTAAGGTCGCCTTGAAAAATGAACATGCTTTTTTGTTCAGAAGATCTCCAGCCATCTGGCCAAAAGCTAATGAGACTGAGGGGCACTTAGAAAGCGTTGCTGTAAAAGGATTGGCCAGTTTGTGATGCACAGAGCAGATTCTCCACTTGGAACCAGTTCAGTCATCACCACTGCATGAATAATATGTTTCATCTGTTTTCAGCCCTTTGATCAATTGTTCTTTCAATTAGAATGTATACAGATACCCTCATTTCAATCAATATAATCACTACAAGACTCTGATAATTCTCCCAGGCTTCACTCCTGCAAAGTGGCTGAGGGGTTGTAGGTCTTATATAATTTGGTGTGTTAACAGCAAGATACTGAATGGTCCCTGAGATTCAAACAAGCTGGCATACATTTTTGCAGGATCTGTGAATAATTTGCAGAAGGTTCTCCTGCAACATTTCTATTATTTTACGAATTTCTTTAACTTAAACATTGATTCATGTTCATATCGACTTCCACCCTAGGCACAGTTATACTGACACTAAGTGCTCTGAGCACTGGAGGTGACTCACATTTCTCAAAGGCTTGACTTCCACTTCTTCAGAACTAAGCAAGATACTGAAAATAAGGGTGGTATGAATAAGCAGATAGCAGTGAGAGAGGTTTCCTCCCTGAGCTTATGAGATGAAGGGGCTTAGGAGCTTGTCTTGAAGGTGCTCAAAAGTCTCCTGATCCCATTTTTTCTTTTGTGTATGTCAGTAACTGACTACGATCTCTCCCAAGGCCACCTTTGGATGCACAGAAGCTTTCACAGCCCCCTAATCATTTTCCTGTGATGCACAGGTACTTTCAGAAGGAGAATGGAGATGTGTCACTCTCTACTAGAGTTTCTTGAGTCCAACATCATCCTAGCCCATTAATTAAAGTGTTGTAAAGCATAACAGGTCTCAGGACTTCAGAACACTTGTCAGCTAGGATACTGCAAAGATGTGTTCTGACCAAGAGAAGTACACTGGAGATTCTATTCTAACTTTTAGGAAAGAAAGGATTCTTCAGGCTTTTATTACAGACTCTTTTGGAAACTTCCTCAAATTTTACTTTGGACTTGTGTTACATTTTTCTTTCACCTACAGTAGGGTTAACTCTCATGAGTCCATTACTTAAACATGGGTATCTTTCCTTGTTGCCCCTTCTCTGGGCCTGCAGTGTGGTCATCTGGCAAGTGAACCTGATCTATAGCCCTCCTGGTTGCACAAGCACTGCAGCCATCTCCTGAAGTTACCAGCACAGCCTACAAACTCTCCAGGCCCAGGTTAGGATAACTATTTTCTCAATCTGTGAGAACTTGGGTGATTAGCCTCACCCTTGAACAACTCTTAAAGTGAGAACAACAGTATTATGCAATGGATGGAGGGATTTGGTTGAAATCAAGGCCTAAAGGTACAGTGTAGCCTGTGATTAGCATGGGGAGTAGTCTTTTTGGCTGTTTCTTTGGTAGTGGAGCCAGAATCCTTGTAGTAGAAGCAGAGATAAAAGTCCCACCATGGAGGGGCTGGGGATATAGCTCAGTGGTTCCAGTGCCTGTCTTGCAAGCGCAAGGCCCAGGTTCGATCCCCGGTAACCACATAACAATACTGGGCATGGAGACTCATGCCCAGCAGCAACCAGTACCACATACCACATACCACAGTGCCGGGTATATTGGCTCAAGCCTGTAATCCCAGCACTCGGGAGGCAGAGGCAGGAGGATTGCTGTGATGTGAGTTTGAGGCTGAGCTCAGGGCCAGCCTGAACCACAAAGCAAGACCCTGTCTCAAAAAAAAAATAAAAAAATAAATAAAAAATAAAAGTCCCACCATGGAAAGGCGTTTATAGCTTCAGTCCTTCCACAAATGGAAATATCAGCTACAAATCATTTTAGTTTAATTTATTCATTTTACTTAAACACTCGTACAATACTTACCATAAGCCAAACTAAATTATAGAGCTTCACAAATATTGACTCATTAATCCTCATGTTGCAGAAGAGGGAAACTGAGTCAGGGAAGTGATCTCTTGTCTTTGTTCAGGGGATGCTGGGTTAGGGCCCTGTGGCTTATGTACTCTGTGACTTTGTGATTCTTGAGGATGAGGACAAGAGTAAGGAAATTCCCAGGAGCTGAGGAGCAGAGAGGGTAGAAGACCTAGAGGCTGAGGAAAAGCTCAAGATGAGGTAACAGGCCAGGTAGAGGGTGGATACTTGGACTTTGTGCATGGGCTTTGTTCTTGTCCTAGAGACTGTGTGAAGCCATTGAAACCTTTCAGATAGTTATGCTGTGTCATGTGTGCCTGGGGATGATGGACCATGTGTGTAGGATGGGCTAGTGGTGTGGCAGCCACACCACATTCAGATCAGATGAGCACTGGCAGAACAAAGTGTAGTTGTTAGGGTTCATCAAAGGTGGGATGGGGAAAATAGCTTCTGGAGAATCTGTCTTCTCCAATTGTTGGGAGAAGTTCCAGGATCTTGTTGACTAATGGATTTGAGTGTCTGTTCTGCTATAAATTAGCTCTGAGATTTCAGGCTAGTTGAATAGCTTCTAAGGCCTAATGTTCTCCTGTGTGAAATGAGCAGGAAGATTAATGGTTACGAGGAGATCTTGTCTATAATACTACATTAAAAAAATGAGCACTATGTTTCACATGATGCTTGGTGCATACCCTTAATAGCAGTCTGTTAGTACTTCAAGCTGCTCTGGTAGAGTGCTCCTCCTGTCTTTCTTGAGTGCTTTGGATGTGGTGATCTTTTTGTTGGTCTCTATACCTATGATGTCAGCAAAAAGTAAGGAAATTTGAACTGAGAGGTCATGGCTGAACTCTCTCTTGTGTCCGGCAAGATCCAGCCACAAATTACCAGAAGGCACTTACTTGTTCCTCTCAGGCACTTGACCCTTTCCTCTAAGACATCATTATGTAGCTTTAAGTCAGGCTTCTGCTACAAGCAACCTAGTTTCAGCAATGTCTGCCTAAAAGACCCTAGTTTTAACATATTTTAGTCAAAATTTCAAGTGTTATAAAATTGCTGTTTTATGTTATAAAAGCAAAATATCGTCATTGTAAAAAAATCAACATATATAGGAAAGTATATAAAAAGAAAGTAAAAATTACCCATTTCTATCAAACTAATATACCACTGAGCATACTTTTGTGATTCTTACATAACTTCCTAACAGCACTCAGGAAATTATTGTCACTCAAAATGTGAAATTTAAGAAATGTATGACTGTACATTTTTCAGGCTATTACAATAATTTTTAAAGTGCTAGGTCATAAAAGTGACATTTTTTTCCTTTTCCATTAGTGAGAATCTTAAGTATTATTCTACATATTTATTGAACATATTTAATTTTTCTTTTGATTCTTTGCTCACACTTTTGGAATTCATTTACCAACATCCTTTGGACCACTATGAAAGTTTTTTTCTTAACAAGTATGAGTTCCTCACAAGCATCACTATTCCAGGCATGTCCAACCTGTATATTGCCCTAGACAGCTAGTAATGCTGTCCTACAAACTAAACTTTTGACATTGTTATGTAATTTTTAACCATATATTTCATAACTCGATGACATGTTGCTTGAGTGGGGACTGTGTAGGGTGCTGTACAATGACCCACACAGTCAAGACAACCAAAATTGATATGTATCAGAAGTTACATGTGTTTTTGGAACTGGTTGATTGAAATCCAGTGATGACAATAGTTTTTCAACCTACTGTACCTATGTGTGTGAATCTGTGAAGATAAATCTTTGTTGTTAAAAAGTAGACATATATTGGGCCGGGGAGTTAGCTCAGTGGTTCCAGCGCCTGTCTTGCAAGCGCAAGGGCCCGGGTTCGATTCCCCGGTAACCACATAACAATACTGGGTGTGGAGACCCACACCCAGCAGCAACCAGTACCACATACCACAGTGCCGGGCGTGGTGGCTCACGCCTGTAATCCCAGCACCCGGGAGGCAGAGGCAGGAAGACTGCTATGATGTGAGTTTGAGGCTGAGCTCAGGGCCAGCCTAAACCACAAAAGCGAGACCCTGTCTCAAAAAACTTAAAAAAAAAAAAAAGTAGACATATAAGTTTGCTTATTTAATTATTAAATTTGGGAACTTTTGAAATTTTCACTTCCAATGAACCATGTAGAGATTAATGCCTTGGTTTCATAAAATGAAGGCAAATATCTCATTGATTTTACACTTATATTTCTCTCCTTTAAAAATATAATACAGGGGCCGGGGATTTAGCTCAGTGATTCCAGAGCCTGTCTTGCAAGCACAAGGACCCGGGTTTGATCTTCAGTAACCACATACAATACTGGGTGTGGAGACTCACGCTCAGCAGCAACCAGTACCACATACCATAGTGCCAGGAGTGGTGGCTCATGCCTGTAATCCCAGCACTCGGGAGGCAGAGGCAGGAGGATTGCTGTGATATGAGTTGGAGGCTGAGCTCAGGGCCAGCCTGAACTACAAAGAGAGATCCTTTCTCAAAAAAAAAAAAAAAGAATTATAATAGAAATATAAACAATAAAGGAAGTTCTTTTACTGATAAACATATATTTTGTATGAATACCAAGACAATTCTTCATTCAGTGTAGCTCAGGAAAACCCAAAAGTTAGACACATATGTCTACACTGAGAGCCATTTTAAGTCTCTGCTTTAAATCATGTGTTTTTCCACCCTGTCTCTGTTCATTTTTCTCCCTTTATTCATCCCAAGTGTCTTTCAGCAAAACTTTTCCTTATCTTCTCTTATGCTTTTGCATTCCGTTCTCTGTTCTCATTCTTCCTGATTTTCTACCCATGCTTGTAGAAATAGTATTGGAGAGGATGTAAAATCATCTAATATGTTAATCAAGTCACAAAGTTATTTCAGTTGTATCAGCCTTCATTTTATCATTTTCTCCAACTACATTAGTATGTAGTTTAGTATTCATAATTCACTACAACCAAGAAAACACACTGTGCACATTTTTACTAATGGATACACAAAGAAAATGATACCCGGGGAATACAGGGAAATTTAATACTTATGGAATTGATTATATTTCATTGCATAAAGAGAAGAGAGAGAGGAGAGAGAGAGAGAGAGAGAGAGGGAGAAAGAATTGCAGCACAAGTGGCTCATCGAAAGGCTCTCCTTGTTGTGGTGAATGGGGCTACTGGCCCAGATATGATTAAACCCTATTGTCTGAAGTCTTTCTGTGTTTGTAGGAGGCTTACACATTTCAAAAGGTGATTTTGATTATTTTGGATTTGGACTTTAAAATCAAACATCAGAGGTAGTACTCTTGATCACTACAGATACTCAGGGCATTAATAAAATAGCACCACACAAAGGAGTCCGAGAAACACTCTGTACTGTTGGCTTTATAAAACTTTACAGCTTCTGAAGAAGGAAGCCTCATAAGGTCCACATATGACCCCACACATTTGCTGTGGCAATCAGGAGTCAGAGTCCAGAGATATCTATGCAAACTGGTTCCATTAGTGCTGGAGCCAATCAGCCAGCCAACCAAGTGCCTGCAGCATGGTTCTCTCTGCAAGCTCTTCAAAGACAACTGGAAAGGGCACAGAGGCAGAGGCACGTTAAACTACTCATGTATTTTGCACAGAAAAAATGCAGAATACATAGCAATCAGAGAATGGAAGGAGATTGAAAAGAGGGCATGGAGAGAGTTCTTTCAGTACTGGAGGCCAAAAAGTCTCGGGAAGCATGTAGAGGACTGAGATTTTTCTCTTTCTCTGTGGTGGGTGGTGCCATGGTCAGTCCCCAGATCCCCAGAAGGCTGGGGACATTGGCTCACTTTGCTCACTGGTGGTGTCTCAGGAACCACACATGGCAGAGAAATGAGGCTGCCTCCCACAGGATACCATTCTGCAGGAGTCACCCAAAGCCAGTGAATTTTCAATGCCTGTAAAAAGGCCCAGCCTTTTTAATCAGCTCAAGACATCTCCAAAGGGCCATGGTCTGGGCAAGCTTCCCCTCTGAATCTTGTTTGATCTGGGACCCTTACTGCAACTGCCTTGCACTCAACTTCTGTACTTGTTCTTCTGGTAGCATTCTGAGATGTGCCAGCAGCTTCATGTGCTTGAGTGTCCTTTATATTTATTTGGGGACTGACTGGAGTCATGTCCCCCAAATCCAGACAATAGATCCAAATTTAGCACCTCACACTGGCTGCTAACTCTGTCTCCCGAGTCAGTGAGCCAGCCCCATATCCCTGCAAGTCTGCAATCTAATTAGTTCATGCTCAGTTGATAATTAGGGTCACCTATACCAGGAATGTTCTGAGGACACTGTGGCCTGGCTTCTTAGGAGGCTGACTATCAGCACATCAATTCAGGAGCCAAAATCACGGCAGCAGGGCTTAGGGTTCAGGATTTTTTTGTGTTTTAGAATCTTTTTATTGGTTAGGGTATAAATTATTCCTGTCAGTTCTTTTTCTGTAAGACTTAGTTTTCTGATGTGAAATCTGGTTAACTACTGTCTTTGTCTATGTCCATGTCTACCAGATAGAGGACCCTATGGAAGATGTACAAGTGGTCATATCTTTAAGATTCATTGGTCTGGAAGCTGCATCATTATTATGAAAATGTCTGTAGAAAAGATATCTGCTTAGCTTTATTTCCACAGCAATTTTCTCATATATTTGATCAGAAAATAGTCTGTTTTTGGATAGCAGTGTCTACCAGTATCCCATTAGAAAGTTAGTGTTCAGACAAGAATGGGTTTAGAATATCTGGTAATGAGTACAAGTTTCACAAACTCAGAGCACAACAAATGTGACTTTTTCCCACCCAGGTCCATGCTGCTGAGGTGGGGCAAACCTGTTTTAGAGTTTGACAGTCTCCAGCCCTGGGCTTTCCTCCAAGGTTACCTAGAATTACATAGTGGCACTGGCTAATCCTGACCTGCTCTGTGACTTGCTAGGAGTGTGATTATGGGATGTGTACCATTCACATCCAGCTCTACAACATGAAGACACGACCTCACCTCCTCTGAGCCACACTTAGACTTGGCAAGCCCAGGGTATGGTGTGGCCCCCAAGGAAAAAAATTCTGTCAATGTCATCTTCCCCTCTTGCTGCTTCCTATCCAACTTCCTGCTGGGCCTGGTTAACTGGGCCTTTTTGTTAGAATTTGGGGAAGGGATCAATGAGAAGTATGTGATGACAGTTCTGTAGCTTTTACACATCTGTTCCTAAATCCGGGCTGTTTGGCTCAGCTCTTGACTATTATGAAATCCTAAGTTCAGCAACTAATTCAATTATACTTTTTTCCTGTGGACAGATACATTTTTTTTCCTGAGCAGTAAGGACAGCAGTGCTTGGCTAAGGATGATGGGGAGGGTTGGAGTGGGGAGAAAATCAGTGGAAAACAGTGCAAATTTCTTTTTTAAAAATACCCCTCAGAATCTTCTATCAAATTATGAAGCATGCTTCTGCTTATGCGGCCTCTGTCACTATAATATAAATGACATGTTTGGAGCCAGCTAAAATGAAAAGGGCTGGTAAGGAGTAGACAGAGGGGAAACCACAGAATGATGACCCCCAGAACCTTCTCTATGCTGCCATGAGACTTTCCCAGTTCACAATGTGTGTCAGCAAGGGGCAGAGATGTATTTCTGCGATGCATGAGGCATTGATGATAGTACACACCGGGCAACAGCATTATGGCTTGACATTGACGATTGTTATTGCTCCTCTCTTTGGGAGAACAACTTAGTGTTGCTGCCCATAGTTACTTGCATCACCAGGGGCCATCCTCTTGCTCAGTGAGGACTGGGAGTCTGTCTGGTTTCTATGGCATAAGGAGACTGGTGCATTTTTACTTTCACAGAAGGGTGGGTCTATGCAGTGACTGAGGGGATGACAACTGTTGAAAAAGGTAGAGCGCCAGCAATATGTGCATTTCCAGCTTCTGTGGATCAAACACTTGTGTCTCCATGAAGCTCACTATAGAATCCCCACCTCTAAGGTGACAGTGTTAGGAAAGGGCTTTGGAGGCTGATGAGGTCATGAAGGTAGGGCCTTATAGATAGGACTTATGCTTTTAAACAGGCTTCTAGGCTGATTCGTATTCCCTTCTCCATGATGACCAAAGGTGCAATGAACCTGACCCCTGGCAGGGTCACCTCTTGTTGCCCTGACTAAAGCTGTAAGTCAGTGGCTGAACTTAGAACTCCTCAAGAAGCTGGCTGGTTTCTGGGTGCCATGTGACTCCAAAGGGCAACAATAATCATCTCTCATGCGTGTTACTCTTGGGTAATAAAATCCTCCTTTGTACCATATGTTATTTAGCTCAGTGTTATCACCAGAGGAAAGTGGCCATGCCTCTAGCTCAGCAGGTTCCACATCAGCCTAGGGATTCTGGACCCTGAAGTTGGAGGGGGCAATGGTTTAAAGTTTCTACAGTGAGGAAGTCACAGGTTTGGTGAATGAAGCCATGGTTAGAGTTGGGGGGATCAAGGTTACCTCTTTAGCCTGACCTTGGAGTGACCCTAGCTACAGTATTTGGAGAATAGGCATTGTGGTTAGATCCAGGGCCTCAGTGTGCAGAGCAGTGGGTAGAGTAGGAGGTAAGCATCCTCACCTCTCTGCCTGCTTGCCACAAATGAGTTGGGTTATTGCCCAAGGGATAGAAAAATGTTGCCTGGATTATAAGTAAGATGCAAAGAAAAAGGGTAGGTCGTAATCAGCTCTTGCCTTGTGACAATGTGCTTGGCACTCTTCTAAGTTACAAAACTGAAATAAATGTCAGAATTGTATGAATGTTAAATTTTATGTAATATATATACCTTGATTCAAACCTCAGTACTACAAGAAAGAAAGAAAGATAGAAAGAAAAGGAAGGAAGCAAACTCTGTCCTAAGGTGATCACAATCTGAAGAGACGTCAAAATGGAGAAATCATGGCTGAGGTGTGACAGATCTCATAACGGGAACAGGATGAGGGAGGCAGAACCAGTTTCCTGGGAGGCTTGTGGCCATTTGACCTCGAACATCTGGCTACTCTATAGTTTTAAGTAAGCAGTGGTCTTGTCAGGGTCTCTCCCTGGCAAAGTGGGGATCAGCTTTCTGGCAGCCACCCAGTTGTCCAGCTTGTCACTGCATTTAAATGGGTGCTGTGTGCCGCCGAGAAGAGCCACAGCACATCTTAATGAGATTCCTTCTGTCCTTGTTCTGAGTGGCATAATTGATTGTGGCAGAGGCCATGATATTTTATTTAGACCACAGGAAATAAATTCACTTTGTGTTCCTGCTGTACCAATTTTAGTATCTAGGCATGCCATTTATTCTCCAATGGTTTATAACACAGACATGAGCCTTCCAAAGTGCTCAGCACTATTGGGGATTGAGATGTGTTTTAGTGGAAATGATACTTCTAAGGTAGAGGGCTGGGATGTAGAAAGTTTATGAAACCGACGAGCCAGACTGTTTGTGCTTCTGAAAAGTATCTCCAGCATTGGTTGCCACCTGGCCTCTGGGTCACAGTAGACCTTGCAAAGGCACACAGGTGGAGTGACTGAATGGGATGCTTACGCTGTTTTCAGAACCTGGAGGAAATTTTTCTGAGTTGGCTAGGACTAAAGTGAAAACAAGGTGGGGCTTGACTTATATTCCTGGCACCTGCAGAGGAGCACCTGCTGCCAAAAATGATGACCAGTGTTGTCACTCAGGGTCTGTGTCTCTGGGCCACAACGCTGGTCACTGTGAGGTTCAGTGTCTGCCTTTGTGCAACAAGGTATGTTCTAGATCCATGATTCTGCCTTGTGGTGGTTGTGATGAAAGACAACAGAAAAGATGACAGAGAAAGTGGAGTGGAACAAATCCCCACAGGAATTCAGTACTCTCTGAAAGTCCAACCAATTACCTTTTCTAAAAAAAAAAAAATTTAAATTTATTTTATTGGTACATTTTATATATAAATTATGATCACATTCAACATTGAGGGTTTGTACTAGTCCATGACACATCTTGATTCTTATTTTTCCCATTCCCTTGCTCTTTCTAAAACTCCTCACCCCCTATATTGTTTCCTTTTTTTTTTTTTAGGTTTTTTGAGACAGGGTCTCGCTTTGTGGTTCAGGCTGGCCCTGAGCTCAGCCTCAAACTCACATCACAGCAATCCTCCTGCCTCTGCCTCCCGAGTGCTGGGATGACAGGCGTGAGCCACCATGCCCAGCACTGTGGTATGTGGTACTGGTTGCTGCTGGGCGTGAGTGTCCACGCCCAGTATTGTTATGTGGTTACGGAGCAATCGAACCTGGGCCTTGCGTTTGCAAGACAGGCGCCGGAACCACTGAGCTAACTCCCCGGCCCTGTTTCCTTTTTTTAACCATCAAATTTTTTCTTTCCCTTCTTTACTAGCCTCTATGTACTCTTTACCCTTTGAACATTTTCTTCCTATTTCACAATACCTAGTATACATTTTAGAACCTATGCCTTTGGTTTGTCATACCAGAAAAACGATTTGGTATTTGCACTTCTGTGTCCTATGTATTTCACTTATGAGTATGTCTTCCAGGTACATCCATTTGAGTGTAATGGCTCAACTAACCAATTGTCTTTCTAAATCTCAGACACCATTGTTTTAGGATGAGCTATTGCTAAAAGAAATAAATGAATAATTTGATTTTCCATTTCAGATGATTGGATATAAAATGTAGGTATTGTTTTTCTCTTGCATGCGTTTAATCCACTGAACAGTTTTGAAAGCAGAATGTTCTGCAGTTTAAAAAAACTAAACTTTTATCCCAGCACTCGGGAGGCAGAGGCAGGAGGATTGCTGTGAGTTTGCGGCTGAGCTGAGTGCCAGCCTGAACTACAAAGCGAGACCCTGTCTCAAAAAACCTAAAAAAAAAAAAAAAAAAAAAAAACCAAAAACTAAACTTTTAAATCTGAAGTCATGGAAATGTTCTCAGTGGTTTATTGGAAGCTATATTATAATATGCTTTTAATTCTTACATAAAATCTGCAACCATTAATCCAAAGGACCTATTCGCATTTATATAGAGTGAATGTCACTTTATTTTTTAAATGTCACCATTAAAAAGTTTTTGACACAAAATTCTGATCTCAGCATATGACTTTAACTTCCTTTTCTTTCTACAATACAAACAAATGACAAAAAAAATTAAATATCTTTATAGTTTGCAAAAATTTTGAGCCACAAAATTTGAGGACTTAACTGAAGAATATGGTGAAAGTCAGCCATCAGGGCAGGTGGGAACACTGCCACCACCTGGCAGAAGGGAATGAGGCTTTGCTACGGTCAAATTCCACAGAAATCACCTTGGAATCAGGTAGAGCTTTGAGGCCCTGCAATGTTTATGAGGGACACAGTTTAAGGGAAAATTATAGTTAAAAAGAGCAGCACTATTTAGAGTTCATATTGAAACAGTTGTTGAATATGATTGTAAAGCTAATTTATTTTGGAAATGAGGCAGTTCTCTGCGAAGAAATATTTCATAAAGTTTAAATATTTGAATATTAATTTATCATAAAAGTATAAGATAATTTCAGCAGACCTGGAAAGCAATAGGAGATCATTAAAGAAAGGACTCTGCAGAGGTGTTCAGAGCAGACTCCAGTGCACTGAAGTGGATGCTAACACACCGACTTCTCTCTTTTTTAAATTAGTGTATGTTTACCATATATAATGATCACGTTCATCATAGGAAAGTTGTACCTGTACCTAATATATTTTAATTCTTTTTTTTCCCATTCCTTTCTTCTTCCTTCAATTCCTCTTCTCCTCCCCAATTACAAAAGCTTTGTTTCCACTTTTTCCTTCCATTTTCTTCTTTAAAAATTTCTTTCCTTTCTCCCCTTCTTCCTACCCAATCCTTTGACTTTCCTATTTGAATAAGTTATTTTTACTTCCCAATATCTAACTTCCATTTGATCCTTGTTTATCCTTTGGCTTTTCACACAAAGGAAATAATGTGATATTTAAACTTGTATGTCTGATTTATTTCTCTTAAAAGTATGGTCTTGAGGTGCATCTATTTACCTAAAAATGTTTCAAGTTTATCCTTCCTTATGGCAATGTAGAACTTCACTGAATACAAAAATCACATTTTTTTAATCCATTCTCATTCTAGGTATCTTCCTAAAAGAGTTAAAACCATTGTACACTCTCATGTATAGCAGCATAATCTACAATAGCTAAATCTTGGGAGTAGCCTGTATGCCCATCAATGGACAAATAAACTCCTCTTTGGAAAGTCAGAGCAGCAGCTTCAGACTGCCTAAAATCAAAATGCAACAGGTGCTGTTTATAAAACATACACCTAAGAAGTACAACACAATTAAATTTGAAAAATAGTAAAACAAAAAACACAAAACTTGCAGAGGAGCTCACTAAGGGGAATGGAGGGTACCCTTAGTTGAGGAAGATGTGATCTGCATAGAAGCATGGATAAATAACTTCTATTTGTGGAATTTCAGAAGAATGAAAGGAGCAAGTATTAGAAGGCCTATTTCAGACTGTGGTCATTAAAATAGATTAGAAGTAAATAAAGCTATGAAGGATTTGAACTAGTAAGCTAGAGAAACTCTAACTTTAATTGGGAAAAGACTCACCTTCTTTCAAAAAAGTCAGGAAGATTGTCAATAAGATAGAAACAGATGCTGTGCTTCAGAGAGTGACTCTCAAATATAAGGTATTTTTAGCATGCTGAGAAATTTCATCTAAGAAAAATTGAAACACTTTTATAAGAGGGTCAGAATAGAGATTTTCCAGACTTGTAAAGCCTCTCATCAGCTTAAGGTCTGAACTCACCAAAGAAGAAACAAGTACCTTTGTTCCTTCCCTGAACCAACTGAACTCATTGCATGAAGACAGACTGCAGTACAATGAGGAACCTGGACAGACTCCATCATCTGTCACTATGTTCTGTGTGGGCTCCAGAGTTATTTACAGTCAACTGTTTTGTGGGCCGCGATCATTTCAAACTTCTAAACCCTTGACAATCACCACTTGTTCAAACTGCTACAAAGTATAGAAGAAAGATGGGATGTTTTTCAGTTCATATCATAGCATAATCAGATACCAAAATATGATCAAAATTTTCAAAATAACCAAGAAATAATCAAATGTTTTTCTGTTTTAACATTCTTAGATAAAATAGTATGAAACAGTACTACAACCTTTTCAGGTTTAGTACAGGAACATAAATCAGTTTCACTGAAGATCATTAAGACTTTAAAATAAAATAGAGACCAATATGTCTACAAGAGAAGAAATATTGTCTCCATATACAGATTCTGTTATATCTATATGGAATCCTATGTCATAACGAAAATTAGAAGACAAAAAAAAAAAAAAAAACCTGAGGGAATATTGTTAACTTTTTTGGTAGATATAGTTAAGTTATTAATATACAAAAACTCTGCAAGAAATATACTGACTAGAGGGCCGGGGATTTAGCTCAGTGGTTCCGGCGCCTGTCTTGCAAGCACAAGGACCTGGGTTTGATCCCGGTAACCACATACCATACTGGGCGTGGAGACTCACGCTCAGCAGCAACCAGTACCACGTACCACAGTGCCGGGTGTGGTAACTCACGCCTGTTATCCCAGCACTCAGGAGGCAGAGGCAGGAGGATTGCTGTGAGTTTGAGGCTGAGCTCAGGGCCAGCCTGAACCACAAAGCGAGACCCTGTCTCAAAAAAACCTAAAAAAAACCAAAACAAAACAAGAAATACACTGACTAGAAAAGCAATAGGGAAAACAAGTGCACAATTTATCAAAACATGAAATGTAAGTTTCTTTTCTTTCTTTTTTTTTTTTTTTTTTGAGACAGGGTCTCGCTTTGTAGTTCAGGCTGGCCCTGAGCTCGGCCTCCAACTCACATTACAGCAATCCTCCTGCCTCTGCTTCCCGAGGGCTGGGATTACAGGCATGAGCCACCAAGCCTGGCACTGTGGTATGTGGTACTGATTGGTGCTGGGCAGGAGTCTCCAAGCCCAGTATTGTATGTGGTTAACTGGGGATTGAATTCTGGTCCTTGTGCTTGCAAGACAGGCGCTGGAACCTCTGAGCTAAATCCCCGGCCCTGAAATGTAAGTTTATAAGAAGTGTACAAAATACTCTTGTAGAGGGAAAAGGTAGCCGTTTAGCAGTTTCCTGGGACTGACTACCAGTTAAGCAGAACTTCTGCAGAGCTGCTGATGCAGAACTCCTGAGTTTATCACCAGTTCACAGAGTGTTCTCCAGACATCTTGTTAACTTTTGTATTACTGAATCTTGCAAACAGATGGTAAACAAACATT
The DNA here is from genome assembly GCA_004026965.1 of Petromus typicus. Lineage (NCBI taxonomy): Eukaryota > Metazoa > Chordata > Mammalia > Rodentia > Petromuridae > Petromus > Petromus typicus. The sequence continues at coordinate 34,351 of PVIR01013468.1, forward strand.
GGGGTAAGAATCAGGAAGAACTTCAAAGCCTGTCCCAGGAAATGCTCCAGCCCACCTCTTCTGTTTTTACCCCTATGCATTGCTACTTTGCATTGGCTCCATAATAAAAGAGCTGTTGGAAGTCAGTTAAGTGGTGGTTCAGTCCTCTGAGCCTGTTCTGCCTGCTGGATCTCATCCCTGAGTTACTGGTTTCATTTTGCGACCCCGGACATTGGACTTACACCGACATACTTTAACCTGGCAAGTGTAGATAATAATGGGAAACTGGGCATGGTGGGGCATGGAATCCCAACACTTGGGAGGCTGAGACAAAGGATTGCTGTGAATTCCAGGCCAGCCAGGGCTACACTGCGAGTTCAAGACCAGCCTGAAGTACATAGTGCATAAAATAAAATAAACTATAAAGATACCATGGAATTAATCTTTGAAAGTAGAAGGCAACCAAAGAAGTGACAGAATCCTGCAGAAAAGGAAAAGTGGTTTTAAGGGCAACTTAGGCATTGATGGTGCTATAAATTTTCCAAGAGCCAATTCCTATTATGTATGTAAAGCCACACAGTTTTACATAACGCTTTCATTCTAGGAATTTAATCTAGGGATATAATCATAATTTCAATGAAGATTTAACTATAAGAAAAAGTAATTAAATTATATTTTAACAAGAAAAATGCCAATTAATATAGGTATTTAATATAGTCTAGGAAAAATTAAAATTACCAAGAATATTTTATCATGGAGAGATTTTAATTACATATTTTTATGGGAAAGTTACAGTGCAAAATAATATTAACCATATAATTCCATTTTAGAAGTAAAAATGATGGAAAAAATTGAGAGGTTATACTCTAAAATATTAATGTGATTATCTTATTGATTATTTGTATTTTTACTTCTATTTTCTTAAGTAGTTGTGTAAAAATGGTCCGATATTATTTTCACAGGAATCAAATACTACGCAATGTAAGGCATTTCAGTGTTAGATATTCTTCTGTGTTTCTTCCTTCGAAATTGTGTGTATTTAAAAGTGAATTATTAATTTTTAAAAATTGAAATCTGTATTGGTACATTCGATACACACATCATGATTGCACTCCATAATGAGAATTTGTACTGTTAGACCTGAACAGGTCAACCTCGGGAGACACGCCGCAGAGAAACACACAGCACGGTATCGATGCAAGCCACAAGAGTTTTATTCAGGAACCGGTGCCGGGACCGTCCTTACACGCAGGAAAGGAATGGCCCCGAAGGCAAAAATAGCACAGCTTATATACACGTTTTGGCGGGTTAACGGTTAGGTGGCTTATTTTTATTAGGCAAGAGGGTATACTTTTAAATTGATAGGTTGGTTAGTCTCTTGGTGATTTAACAAGGTAGGAATGTTTAGCTCATCTTTACTTGGGGCAAAGATTATTCTTTTGCAACTCTATCAGAATAAGGCAGTTGTCTTAGTTCTTGTGTGGTTTTTTTAGCTTCCTCATACTTAGGGTTTTATTTTATCATTATCTCAGTTTGCCATCTGGGAATGGGAGGGCCTTTATAGGAAATGAGAACTAGAGATTTAGGCTTGTTAATTTTTGCTGTCTTGGAGGCCCTTTTTGATCTCACAGTACCAGTATATGACGCAACTTAATTCTCGTTTTTTTCCCATAGCCCTACTCCCCTACCACCCCCTCGTATACATAAACTTTGTTTCCTTTCTTTTTTGTTATAATCTCATTATTTTCCCCCTTCACCCTATTTCACTTTGAGTATTTTCTATTTCACAATATATAACATACAATTCTAGAACTCATGTACATCTTTATTTTCTCATACCAGAGAAAAGATGCAATAGTTACATATCTGTGACCTATTCATTTCACTTATGAGGATGTGGTTCTTCCACAGAATGAATTATTACTCTGCCATAAAAAATGATAATTTTGAATCATTTATACTTAAATGGACATACGTTGAGGATATCCTCATAAGCGAATAATTACTTTTGTGGGAATTTATTAGCTTGTGTCTAGGAAACTAGAGGTAAGTAGGAGAAAAATAGGACACCTAAGCGTGTGAACTCTTTATAAACTAACACATTCTAGGTTAGAAATTACTCAGCGTAGTAATACGTGGTCTATTTTGAGTGCATGCTGCACAGCACCAGAGGCTGCTCTAGGGAGAGTGGCTCTGGTCTCAGTGCTCACTTGCAATGTGAAAGTCGATGTTGGTGCCCCATTTCATAGGCTTCTTTGAATTAACTTCTACACCGAATTCAGTGTTTGTTAAAGGAAGACAAATGAAAATGTGCTAATTTGATTGTCATGTGTATTACAACAGTAACTGCAGCAACTATTTAGAATTTAGATTTTTATATTCATGTCTGGGGCAGGAGTATTTATCAGTGACAGAATCTATAACTGCTGGTGCCTGATGGATAGTAAAATTTGTATTTTAAACTGCCTACAGACATTTCACCACTGCCATCTGCTTTTGGGGGACCTTTGGAGTCTGCTGCTCCATTTGGTTTTGCTCTGGACTTGCAACCCAATAGGATACCCATCAACTCCTGTCTTAAATGTTAGGTTTACACTAAGTATTTTGTTGCCGGATGTGACTTGTTGTTGTCTGCTTTGTTCTTCTCTTTTACTTCTCCCTTCTCCCTCCCCTCCCCTCCCCTCTCTTCTGTGATTTTTACAATCTCTCCATACTCCAGTATAAGTATCAAAAACATGTGGCTAAGGTTGCTAGGTTTCAATTTTATTTTCATCCTGGAGCCTCCACTGACTGTCTTGACAGAAGCGTAGCAAACAATAGACCTTTTTTTTTCTGTTCATGGAGCTGAAGTGTGAGACTACTTGGAAACAAATTATCTTATGTGTGGCAAGAACTGCCTGGTGACTGCCATCTTGAAGAACCCTTGGAAAAGCCCATGGGGCCCCTAATTTACTCTGGACCATGTGGCAAATGTATTACCTTCTGGGCTCAGGGAGTCACTGCTTCTGTTCTGGTTCCTCAGATTCCTCTGGTGACTGATGACATTGGGGACAGAAAGAATGATGGTCTGTCCTGACTGACGCTGGATGGGAGCATTCCAATGCTTTCTTTTGGGCAAGGAGTTCCAGGAAGCACTTGGTATTCTTGCCATAGCTCCTGAGCCTCTGGGAAACCTTCATAGAGGCTCACTTCCAGGAAGTCACAATAAATCTTTCACAACCTTTCAGACAGAATAGGGTTATGGGACTCTGCTGTGGTGGCAGCTGTCACTGGTGATATGTGAGTGTTGAATCTTAGTCCAAACACACAGCTCACTCTGACTGCCACATTCATTCCCAGAGGGCTAGCAGGGAGGCAAGCCCTGAATCTTCTGCAGCCTTAAACCAAGGCTAAGCCCTGGACACACTTCACCCTTAAACCATGTGAAATCCTAAAATATATCCTTCAAATGTTGCTCTTCTGCCAACAGTGTTCTTTGGTAGGGACCTGGGTCCTGGCTGTGTAAGCTAATGCCACCATCTTAGGCTCCTCCCTCTGCCCTGGCCACACAGTGACATTGCTTAAGGTTTCACCACTATACTTTTCTGGCAGACACAGTTAACCTCCCTGCAGAGCAAGCTGCTATCCTATAAACACATGAAGTCCTGGGACCTACCTGGCAGCTGCCCTCTGCTCTGTGGCCTGTGGTCACTGTACAAACCTAAGGTTTGCAAGGCAGACATCCCAGCAGGTTCAGATCATGCCCCTCTGCACTCTGGACACTTCTCCACCTCTGTTTTCAGGGGAAAAGTTCCTTGGCCTCCTGGCCAGGCAGAAAATACCACTTTCTGCTCTGTTCTTCTTGAGTAGTATTGATGAAGTCATCAGGGCACTTCACATACTCCAATCTTCCTCAGAAACTGAATTTCTGAAGGGACACAGGCTATACTGCAAGGCACCTTTGTGTGCTCACCTATACACAACCAACTCACCACAACTGAGACTAGTACTACCACTGTCCCTTGTTTATAGATGAAGAAACAGAGATATTAAGATATTAAGTGGTAGAAATGGCATTTGGACCCCCAAGGTATGGTTCTGATACCTGTACTTTTACCATATGCTGCAGTACGTGACGAGTAAATATCAATCTACTAATCAGATCTCCTGGGATCCCTGAACTGAAATGCTTCCCATTTTGGGCACTAAACAGATCTTGACTCAAATTGAATGAATATTTTTTAATGATAGGAATAAAGTTTTCTTCTGTCCTCAAACAGAACTATCCATGTGGAAATATCTTCACACACACCTAATACAGTAAACTTTTGTCTGCATCCTGAAAACTCAACACCTAGATCAAGGAGAGAAAGAAGCAGCAAGACACATTTAGAGCTGAGTCAGCCACTGAAGTGGACAGAATGTATTATATTAAGGTTTGCATAGAAAAGTAGTAAGACCAAAATCCAAAGACACTGCGTAAACTTTTTATCTGCAGCACAGAAATGACACATGTTCTCAGTGTGTCCATAATGCTCCTGAAAATATAGAAAAACAGGTTCTAGAGAAAGGGCTGCCTCTGCCTGTACCAAAGGGTCTTCAGCTCCCTAGCGTATCTCATTGAGAACTAGGAGTATTAAACACGGGTGGATCCTTGGGCCCAGGGCAATGAATCTGCAGGAGCTAGCTGAACATCCTGTTCTATGTAGTCATGAGCCACACCAAGGATTTTAGGTAATGTAGTCCTGAAGGTGGTTATGCCAAAAGTTCTGGGTACTGTAATCTCATGGGAGCATGCTAAGGATTTAGGGTATTGTGTTCTATTTTGGGGGAACTGAAAATACGCCAAGGATTTTCCATACCATATTTCTGGGGCGTGACTCAGTTAGGAACCTGGGTATATTAGTTCATGAAGGAACTTATCGAGGATTCATGCTACCTTCATCTTTAAGGGGGTATGCTGAGAATTTTGTGTACTGAAATCTTGTAGTTTGTGGAAGGTTCTGGGCATCATTTCTCAGGAGAGTCACACTAGGCTTCTGGGTATTACCGTATTTAAGAGATTTACACTGAGAATTCTGGGTAGTAGAGTCCTTGGAGTCATTCTGGATATCTAGTCCTTGAGCAGTCCTAGGATCCAGGTCCTGTTGGGGGGCGGTGGTTAGAGTGGGGTGGGGCACTCCTGGGTACTATAGTCCCAGATGTGGAATTGTCTGGTATGGGGGAGCACAGTGACGCTTAAGGCTAATGTAGTACAGGTTGTGCATGCAGAGGCTTTTGGGCACTGTGGTGGATTAATGGTCAGCTTAAGTAGAATGTCCAGCTGACCTGAGTCAGTGTGATTCTGGTTGTAGAATATCCACTTGAGGGTCGTTGTCAATGGAACAAGAGGAGACTAGGAAGGAAGGAAGCGTGCTGTTGATTTTCTGAAAAAGCTTGCTGTGGCTGGTGTTCCTGATAGGAACTTGACAGTTCTCCTTGGAGAAAAAGCTTGGGTCCTTGCTGTCACCAGGGATGGCTGTTGTTTTTCACCTTTAGTGTTGCTTCCCGGCTGCAGTGTGAATCCCTTAGCCTTCTGGCATAGATCCTTTAACTCACTGGCACAGACTTCCTAAAATCCACCTTTGGGCCCTCCCAATGGAGTTCCTTGATACATACTCATGGAGGACGTTTTTGTGGGCTGTCTTCCAGCAGCCCTTTTATTATGGAATCAATACACATCAGCAAAGCCTGGGGGTAGAGACAGGAGAGGTGGCCAGGAGTAGTTCTTAGAATTAACCTTGCAGGGCCGGGGAGTTAGCTCAGTGGTTCCGGCGCCTGTCTTGCAAGCACAAGGACCTGGGTTTGATCCCTGGTAACCACATACTGTACTGGATGTGGAGACTCGCAACCAGTACCACATACCACAACGCCGGGTATGGTCGCTCACGCCTGTAATCCCAGCACTGGGAAGGCAGAGGCAGGAAGATTGCTGTGACTGTGATGTAAGTTTGAGGCTGAGCTCAGGGCCAGCCTAAACCACAAAGTGAGACCCTGTCTCAAAAAAAAAAAAAAAAAAAAAATAGAACCTTGCATTAAGATGTGGCCCAGCCAGGCTGAGCATCACAGGAAGGGGAGGCCTGGGGTTTGTGAGGCTGGGGCAAGCTTAGCGAGAAGGTGAGGCCTGGGACTTGTGATACCTATGGTGAACTTCTCAGGAAGGTGAGGCCTGGGGTTTGTGAGCTTGAAGCAGGCTTAGCGGGAAGGTGAGCCAGGGACTTGTGAGACCTATGGCGGGCTCACAGGAAGGTGAGGCCTGGGGTTTGTGTCAGGGACAGGCTTAGAGGGAATGTGAGGGCTGGGACTTGTGAGACCTGTGGCTAGCTTCACAGGAATCTTAGCCCTTACTTTGGTGAGGCTAGGGCAGTATTAGCTGGAAGATGAGGCCTGGGACTTGTGAGTCCTGTGGTGGGCTTCATAGGAAGGTGAGGCCTGGGGCTTGTGAGACCCATGGCAGGCTTCACAAGAAGTTAAAGCAGGGGGTATGTGAGGCTGGAGCGGGCTTAGGGGGAAGGTAAGGCTTGGGAATTGTGAGACCCATGGCGGGCTTCACAGGAAGCTGAGGCCCGGGGTTTGTGAGGCTGGGGCCGGCTTAGTGGGAAGGTGAGGCCTGGGACTTGTGAGACCTATGGTGGGCTTCACAGGCTTCATAGGAAGCTGAGGGGCTGGGGTTTGTGAGCTGGGGCTGGTTTAGTGGGAAAGTGAGGCCTGGGAATTGTGAGACCTACAGCAAGTTTTTTGGAAGGTAAGGCCTGGGGTTTGTGAGGCTCGGGCAGGTGAAGTGGGAAAGTAGGTCTGGGACTTGCAAGACATATGGCGGGCTTTACATGAGGGTAAGGCCTAGGGTTTGAGAGGCTGGGGTAGGCTTACCGGGAAGGTGAGGCCAGGACTTGTGAGACCATGGCATGCTTCACAGGAAGGTGAGGCCTGCGGTTTGTGAGGTTGAGGCAGACTTTGAGGAAAGTGAGGCCTGGGACTTGTGAGACATATGGTGGGCTTCACATGAAGGTGAGGCATGGGATGTGTGAGGCTGGGGCAGGCTTAGCAGGAAGGTGAGGCCTGGGACTTGTGAGTCCTATTGCAGGCTGCACAGGAATGTGAGGCCTGTGTTTTGTGAGACTAGGGCTGGGTTGGTTGGAAAGTAGTTTTGGAACGTGTGAGACCAATGGCGGGCTTCACTGGAAGGTGAGGACTAGCGTTTGTGAGGGTGGAACCGGCTTACCAGGAGGATGAGGCCTGGGACTTGTGAGAATATGGCGGGCTTCACGGGAACATGAGGCCTGGGGTTTGAGGCTGGGGCAGGCTCAGCTGGAAGGTAAGGCCTGGATAGTGTGCGACCTATTGTGAGTTTTCTGGATGGTAGGCCTGGGGTTTGTGAGGCTGGTGCAAACTTATCAGGAAGGTGAGCCCTGGAACGTGTGAGATCTATGGCGGGCCTCATAGGAAGCTGAGGCCCAGGGTTTGTGAGGCTGGAGTAAGCTTTGCGGGAAGATGAGGCCTGGGACTTGTGAGACCTATGGTGGGCTTCACAGGAAGGTGAGGCCTGGGGTTGTTGAGGCCGGGGCAGGCCTAGCTGGAAGGTGAAGCCTGGGGAACACGGAGCAGGAAGGTGAAGCCTGGAACTTGTGAGTACTATGGCGGGTTTTACAGGAAGCTGAGTCCTGGGTTTTGTGCGATTGGGGCGGGTTTAGCGTGAAAGTGACGCTTTGTAGTTGTGAGACCTATGGCGGGCTTCACAGTACGTTGAGGCCTTGGGTTTGTGAGACTGGGCCAGGTTTAGCGGGAAGGTGAGGCCTGGGATTGTGAGACTTATGGCGGGTTTCACAGGAAGCTGAGCGCTGGGGTAAGCTTAGCGTGAAAGTGAGCCTGGGAATTGTGAGACCTATGGTGGGATTTTGGGAAGGTAAGGCCTGGGGTTTGTGAGGCTCGGGCAGGCTGAGTGGAAAGTAGGTGTGGGACTTGTGAGACCTATGGCGGGCTTCACAGGAAGTTGAGGCCTGGAGTTTGTGAGGTTGGAGCCAGTTTAGCCGGAAGGTGTGGCCT
>PVIR01013469.1:0-42288 GCA_004026965.1 Petromus typicus
AAAAAAAAAAAAAGCAGGTAGCAAGTTATTACTTCAGTTAAATGAGGATCCCTCAATCTGACTTATGAATTAGATACGATTATCTGCCTTGAATAGGAAACCTCTATTCCACTTGCTGTTCAGGTGCAATCAGTCAGCCTACATGAAACAATGCACCATTGGTGTTTGCCAATGGCCACCATGTTTCAGAACTAACACTCTTTCAGTCCACGTCAGCTAGTGAGGGACACTCTAGACAGGTCATGGAATGAAAGTCAACGAGTCTCACTCCACTACCAAGAAAACTGGGCAAATGTTGTCACTGGTACTCAGTGTATAACCAGATACAAACTATCTGGAAACTGTAGTATGATCTCACCAAGGAAAAGGATGTCTCACACACCTCCTAGTATTTCCTGAGGAAATAAATCCCATGGTAGAGGAGAACCAAATAATATCACTCAGAGATCTCAAAATCTCTTCTCTGTCTTTTATTCACAAACGCCCAAAAGCCTAGTGCGTTCCTTGAATTGGCTCTGATTTTTCCTGCTGTTCAACACTGGATGATATTCTTGATGTCTCTTCCCTCTCACACTCATCCAATCAAGTTGGATCCTGTCAATTCTACTTTCTAAATTTCTCTCAAATGTGTACCTTGCTCTTATGCTCACTGCCCCTGTTATATTCAAACTTTCATTTTCTCTCATTCATATTCCCAAAATGGACTTCTACCAGCCTCTTGCACTAGCCTTTTGCTTGTATTTAAATTAATTCTTCACAAAGCAATCATTCTAATGCCCCCTCCTATCGAAAACCTCAGTAAACTTGTGTGGTACACTAGAAACCAGCACTACCCAGGAAAATATTCCGCACTTACTGCTCCATTCCACTTAGCTGTGTAGCGAATTAACACATTTCTTATGTACCTGTCAGGGTTAGTACTGAAGAATCTCTATGGCTGAGTCACTCCCCAGACAGTGCTGTGCTGCTTTGTTGATCCATATCTCTGAAATACAAAGCTCCACATACAACAATGTTGAGTGGAAACAGAGCGAGGAAGAGGCATCTGATGACGTGTGCAAACAGCACAGATAACAATCTGAGTAAATAAAACGAGGCTGCCATGCCACAGTTTAGCCAACTAGGAGGACTGTACAACACACATTTATGTTTCACACTTCTAGAGGCTGAAATCCAAAATGAAATTGCCTCCAAAATTGATTTCTTTTGAGGCCTCTCCCTTTAGCTCACAGACACCTACCTCCTTCTAGGCCTTTCTATGTGCTCCAGTCTCCTGTAAGGACTCCAGTCCTGTTGAGTTAGGTTTACCCTACTGACTTCACTTTAACTACTCCCTCTTTAAGGATCCCACCTCCAAGAAGTCATATTTGGAGGTACTAGAAGTGGGAACTTCAACAGAATCTGGAGGGCGCGATTTACTGCATCACAACCTCTGACTAGGGTTCTCTTTACATTGCCTTGCTTCCAACTGCTTTCTAGAACCCTGTCTCAACACTCGCTATAAATGCAAATCACATGTCTAATGGCTCTCTATTCCCTAAAAAGTACAGGCAAAAGGCCTTGGAATGGTATTCATTTATGGCACAAAAATAAAATTAGAAGGGAAACCTACTTCCCAACTCACCCTTTTGCAGTCTAGAGACTTAACATAATTCCCATCCAACTGAAAATGATAATCTTCATAGAACTACAAAAAAAATCAAAATAGAAAATCCAAGTTTAAAAAAGAAAAAAAGAAGAAAAAGGGTGTCTAGAGCAAAAAAAGGATCGCCATGCCTGATTTCAGGACATTCTACAAAACAATAACAATCAAAACAGCATGGTACTGGCATGAAAAAGACACAAAGACTAATGGAACACAATAGAACCCCCCGATATAAACCCACGTACCCACAGCCCACTGAACATGGACCAGGGTGCCAAAGACTTGCACTAAAAAAAGGACCTTCTTCACCAAATGGTTCTGAGAGAACTAGATATCCACAGGCAGAAACTGAAATCTGATTCTGTCTCCTACTCTATATACAAAGCAACACATGCTAACTTTTCTTTGGGCTTTCCTGAAGTGCCCAGGCACACCAGCCCCACTGAGCCTTTGTGCCACTGGCATGGTTTCCTTTTTTTAACCCATCAACTTCTCACCTTCCTTCTCTAAGTAAATTAAAGCACCTTTTGGTCTCTAAGCTTCTCCAGCACCACTCTCTCAACATGCATATATGTACATCTCCTTAACCCTCCCAACACCACCATCACCTGCCCTGTTCAGCTACATGTAACAAATATCAAACTTCACAGTGATTAGACTTGATCTTGAGTCAGAGATGGGGACATTTCCCCTATGCCAACACCACACAGCTACCAGCACAGGACAGATGTCTAGTAACACACATTTACTAAGCTATTTGCTAAAATGCTTATGTTGGTAGCACATAGAATTTCATGTAATCTACCAGGAAGTGTGACAAGCATGTACTTAGGAGTTAGTTGGGTAAAATGAGAGTGTGAAATTTCTTTAGTACTCTGCTGGTTAGATGGATTATTTAAATGCAGATTTCATGTCTAGATTTTATTTTTATTGACCACAGTCATCACCCTACAAAATTGAGCAGGACAAATGTAACTATTCACATTATTAGTAAGGAGCGCATATTGTAAATTACATTTCCTTTCCTGGACACATTCTTATAGCAGTACTCTATACAACATGTGTCCTTCTCTCTGGGCAAATTATGAAGAAGATAGTTCATTAAAAAAAATTGATTAATAGCTGGAGTCAAGGAAAATTTTTTCAGGTTGAGATTTATTTGATGTGAATAATCTCCCAAGGGAAGCATAAGCTGCCCCATCAGCTGAGTTATTTATTTAAAACTATTCTAGAGTAAGTAGAAGAGATGTTGCCTGGGGGAGTAATTTTGCAATGATTCCTGAAGGATTGACTTGACGGTCTTAACATTCTTCTTAACAGTTTCAAAATCTTTAACATCTTCAAAAATAGACTCCTACAATGTTCTCAAAGGACAGCAAAAGCCGTCCTGCTCAAACATCCACCCCCTATAAAACCAAACTAAACAAAACCAGGAGCAAAAAACACAGCTTAAAATCCAACCCATTTATACCAAAGTTAAATAATCTGTCCCAGGACAGCATTAGTTCTAGAAGAATACGTGCAGATGAGCCCCAGACTCCGGGAAAGCAGAGAGCTTTATTTTGGCCTCCTTTCTTCAGTTGCTTTCGTCTTTGTTAGAACATTGAAAACCCAACATCTTTCTGCTATAAAACACAAGCTTCTATTTTACTTTCAATCAATAACGTGAGGCTTCCACGGGCAGATTCCTGTGAAGTTGTTTTGAAGGTCACTCGCACCTGTCTGCTAGTCCTCAGAGAAGTTTCTGAGACAGCGCTGAAGAATAACACTCACTATCTGTGGCTTTCCGTTCTAATGAGAAGTGTTAAAAAAAACACTGAGGTTCAGACAGTCTGGGGAGGAGTCGCAAAGTGTGCGGGCTGACGGGTCCCACCGTCACTCGGTCTTCCGGACGGACGGCCAAGGGCACGGGGCCCAAGCTCTGACTCACACAAGAGCCACATGCCCACACCCACAGCCCGAGTGCCCTCACACCCCTACGCCACGCTGCGCAGGAAACGTGTCCCACAGACTGCGGCTGGCAGCCTCCTCCGTGCTGGTAAAGAGCAGATGTACCGAAGGCCAGTGGAAGAAGAGGTGCCAGTTGTCTTTCCTCATCAAAAATTTAAAGTCCCAAATCAAGAACTGAACAGCCTCCAGCGAGGCTGAAAAGGTATTCAGGGGCCACAGCGGAAACGCGTGCGAAAACCTCAGCTCCTTTTCTAGCGATGCAGCTCGCTGTGCATCTCTCCTGTATCCACCTCGCAAACAGAACCATCTACTCAGAAGGGGTACAGTTTTCACAAGGGTGTCAAATGGTGGCAGGCAAAGATCACAGGCAGATCTATTCCCGGCGCTGGGTTGCCTGAGCGTGTTTTGTTTCAATTAAAAGTTTCTTTTTGGATTTGGTTGCATTTGGTAAATACCGATGATTGCGTTGTCTTGTAGGCGTGAAGGTAGGTAGGGAAACAGAAGAGGGGGAGGAGAGGTGACCGGCACCCGGAGTGCACCTGTGCCGGGTGTTAATTCACCTCCTGCAGCTACTCGGTTGTTACATTCAGCTATGTGTATACATCTAGTAGTGACTGATTCTAAAGCGGTTTTTTTTTTTTTTTTTTTAAATTCTTCTCATTTTGATTTTGGATGACAGAGCTTAATCCAACATCTACGAGATGAATCCATAGCGACAGCGATGACCGTAGCCTTGCTTCCCACAGGCTTTAAACGTGTTTCATTATCTGTCTTCCCTCCTTCCTATTTCATTTCATTAGGGAGTGAGACATCTAAGCTTTTAAGACATTCTGTTTCATCAAATGACTATTTCTTGGGGGTAATAGTAACTATCATTTAGCTTTATCTTTAAATGAAAACTGCTGATATGTAATGTTTTACACTCTTTTGTAAGTCTTATAGACATAAGTATAAACCAATGCATAAAGATATATAAAATGGGAATATTTTACAACTTATTTCTGACTTTTCTAGAAAGATCTTTAGGAGAGGTTATGGTGTTATTATCTAATGGTAAATTTGAACATCTTTTCTTTTTTAATTCTACTTTACCTTTTTTTAAAAATTGAAATCTTTATTGGTACATTACATATACACATTATGATCTATTCTACTTTTTTTTTTTTTTTTTTTTTAGGTTTTTTGAGACAGGGTCTCACTTTGTGGTTCAGGCTGGCCCTGAGCTCAGCCTCAAACTCACATCACAGCAATCCTCCTGCCTCTGCCTCCTGAGTGCTGGGATTACAGGTGTCAGCCACCACGCCCGGCACTGTGGTATGTGGTACTGGTTGCTGCTGGGCATGAGTCTCCACACCCAGTATGGTATGTGGATACCGGGGAATCGAACCCGGGCCCTTGCACTTGCAAGACAGGCGCCGGAACCACTGAGCTAACTCCCCAGCCCTCTACTCTACTTTTTAAAAAAATTAAAAATAATAGAGATGCAGCTAAGCATAATGGATCACATCTGTAATCCCAACACTCCAGGAGGCTGAGGCTGGAGGATGATAAGGTAGAGACCAGCCCAGGCAGTTTAGAAACTTAATGAGGACTGTTTCAAAATAAGAATAATAAAAAGCCTTGGGATTTTAGTTCAGTGTAAAGGCCCTGGGTTCAATCCCAAGATACTGAAGAAAAAAAAAAAAAACAAAAAGAGCGAGAGAGATAGTGATTAGGATGGTGAAGGGTGAATGAATCAACAGCAGGATAAAATAAAAGTATACATGGGTCAAAACACCAAGCTATGCCCTATAAACATTTTTAAAATTTAAAACAAAGTTTAGTAATGTTATATGAAATAAATCTGGATACAAGCTTAAATATTGCACAGTTTCTCTTATACGAGAAACCCAACACACAAATAATTTAAAGAGCAAAATAAAAGATACATAGGACATGAGAGATAGACCATTATTCAATGCAAAGAGGACTAAGAGATGAAGGGAGAGAGGAGAAGAGAGAAAGAAATTATAAAGAATTATGATGTGTTTTGTGCAGGCCCCAACTTCCCAAAATGAGTGTAATTTTATGGAGTGCAAACATGTGCTACAAAATAAATAATTTAAAAGGAGAAAAATGATTTGGAAAATGAAGAATAAAACATCGTGCAGTAATATTAGAAAGCCAAAAGTAAATTAGCATATATTGGTGAACCTTTCAACAAGATAACAGCTCTCCTCCACACACTTCATAAACCCCTCTGGAAGGTTCTTTGAGAGGCAAAAATCCTTTAAGTCCTCCTCCTTCGCCAGCATACAAGGTAGAGTCATATTTATGTTTCTCCCTTCCTCTTGAATGTGGGGTAGGCAAAACGAAAGTTGAAATGAAAGTGTGCAAACATCTTCAGATAGATTGTGAAATATATTTTCATAATCCAGGTGGTTTCCTATTACTTTTGTGGGTTTTTCGTTTGGTTTGGTTTGTCTGTCTGTTTGGGGAGGAGCTCTCATTATGTACCAAATGAGACCCCTGCAAAAGGGTCTCATTATGTAGTTCTGGCGGGCCCTGCACTCACTGTATAGCTTAGGCTGGCCTTGAACTCAAAGTGATCCTCCTGCTTCAGCCTACGGAGTGCAGAGAGTATAGGCATGAACCACCATACCTAACTTATATGTGTTTTAAAGTAGTAAGTCAAAATTAGATAAAAATTCAAGCCATGAACTGTCAACCAGAATAAACCACATTCATTTTCTCATCATCCATTTTGGAAGCTTTTATAATTTTAAAGTTAAAAATCCTCATCCAAAGAAAGTTAAGTTCAAAGCTATCTATTTTTCTATATAATTATCTAAAAAATTAAAAACCTTCTGGGGTGTTGTTGGAACTACCTCAGTGGATACAAATACTGACTTGCCTCCTTCAAGCTCAAATTTCACTTTCTCAAGAAATCTATCCTCAATTTCCTAGTTAAAAGTGAATTTTGTACTCCGAATTTCAGCAGCAATTATTACTTTGTGCCTTAATTTATAATTTATGTTATACAAGTTTTATCTCCTCTAATACTTGCAAATTATTTAGAAGAAAGATCTGTATCCTTCTTCTAAGCCACGGAACCTTACCTCCGATATCAAAGGTTATCACTGAAGACTTGATGAATGAATTAAGTTCACTTCCTACAAATCAGCTCACGCATCTGTGCAAGCTGGATCTGGAACACTTCTCCGACCAACTTTGAATCCTAAGTCTATTAGAACAAATGCTGGTCACTGGCCAGCATCGTCTTTAGAACCTCCTTCCATCCTGTAAGTCCTCTACACTTCCATCAATTCTGGGCTCCCAGTACTAAAGAGACCCCTGTAGTGTCACTAGCCAGCACCATGCATGTCAGCCTGTGTGAAAAGTCCCAGTGCTACATCAGCTACTGGCACCTGGACAGAATGCACCAACTGTGAAGGAAGCAGGGAGAAGAGGCTTTCTAAGCCTTATCCAACCCAGAAGAGAATGAAACCTTTATGAGGGGGAGCATCTCTTCATGCAAGGTGAGATAAATAGACTGGAATATGGAAGATCACAAAGTCAGAAAACTACCCGACACAACCAATACAAAGTCATCAATCAAGCAATAACAGATAACTCTTTCCTTCCTGTGAACGTGTGTGATACTTGCCCAGTGCTCCACATGAACAATTGGCCTATTCTGCATCTCCATTTCCCTCCCTGCTTTTCTCCCTCCTTTCCATTGTGCATAATATCCACACACACTACAGTGTGTCATCTTCCATCCTATGGCCTGAGACTGCTTCTGATCCATTAGTGCTTTCTTTGTCAATCATCATTTTCACATATGCTTAGTGCTCATTCAAACACCCACAAAGTGTTCTTCTGACTCAGTCTCCCACAGTTTCAACTGACACCAGACCAAAGGCTTCTTTACAACTCAGTGCACCTGAAACTTATTTCCTCTCTTCTGATCCATGCCCATATCACTTTTCAGGTTTTGGATCATAAATGTTCAGAATTATCCCTGAAGTTTCTCTCTCTTTACCTCAGAGTAAAGGGAGTAAAGTTTCCCTTTATCTCAGACTGAAGATCTCATCTTTAATTTAAACAACTGTCTTCTAAGTGCTCAAAAATTATAATCACATCTTTTCACTATTTTATTGAAAATTCAGTAATTTGAAAGTAGTTTCTAACACAGTTTTCAGAGAAGTGAGAAAGAAAATACATATACTATGGATGAAAACAGCATAATTATGAACTAGCCTCTTGAAATCCATCTTGATTCTGTCTCCTTCCCACTTGGGTTTTCAAAACTAGCTTTTGTTTATAAGTTTACATTTGGATTTTTATCAATAAGTAACACATTGCTCATTTCTGTGTGTCTGTAAAGGAAAGAAATCATATGATATACATTTTTCTATAACTTGCTTTCCTTCCTCAACACGATGCTGAGATCATTCAGCTGGTGAGCATACTGAGTATTTCTTTTTAGAGGTTTAGAGCATCTTTTTTTTTTTTTTTTAGACAGGGTCTCACTTTGTAGTTCAGGCTGGCCCTGAGCTCAGCCTCAAACTCACATCACAGCAGTCCTCCTGCCTCTGCCTCCCTAGTTCTGGGATTACAGGCGTGAGCCACCACGCCCGGCACTGTGGTATGTGGTACTGGTTGCTGCTGGGGTGAGTCCACATGCCCAGTATTGTTATGTGGTTACCGAGGATGGAACCCAGGCCCTTGCGCTTGCAAGACAGGTGCTGGAACCCTTGAGCTGTATCCGTGGCCCAAGAGCATCTCTTTTACTGTATGAATAGCTCCACTGTATTTTTCCATTCTGCTGTTGATGAGTATTAGGGTTGTGAATGATATTTTTGCTATTAAAAATCACTTTTGTTATAAATATTGCCAGACTTTTCATCTATTTATGGGCAATCTGTAAAATATCAGAGTAGAATTATGGCATAATAACCTATGTGCTTCTTTAATTAGCTAATGCCATACAATTTTCCAAAACAAGTGGAATGGTTACATTTTGTGTGAATTTGTCCAGGGTTTTGAAATAACGTTAACATTTAAAACAGAACTTTGAGTGGGGAGATTGTCTGTCATAGCGTGAGTAGGTCTACTTCACTCATTTAAAGACCTGAATATAACAATTAAATGAGCTGCCCAAGTAAGAGGAGATCTGAAGCAGATTGCTTAGGTAGGATATCATCTGCACCATCATTTCCCCTACCTGTCTAGCTGGCTGACCTATGCTTCATTAATTTGCCATCTTCCAAAAGCATGGCATGAGCCAATCATGGATAGTTAGGTGGATTGGTAGATTTCATCTCAATCCGAAAAGAATGACTGCTATTTCAGAATTAGCCAGCAACAAATGTTGGTGAGGCTGCAGAGAAAAAGGAATGCTTCTCCACTGTTGGTGGGAATGTAGACTTGTACAGCCTCTGTGGAAATCAGCGTGGAGATTCCTCAAAAAGCTAGGATTGGAGGTCCCATTTGACCGGCCATCACTCTGCTAGGTATATACACAAAAGAATTAAAAGATTCATATCACAGCAACATACATGCACTCATGTTTATAGCAGCTCAGTTTGTGATTGCTAAATCTTGGAAACAACCCAAATGTCCATCAACTAGAAACTGCATAAAGAATATGTGGGTCTTTTATAAAATGGAGTATTACTCTGCCATTAAAAATGATAAGATTGAGTCATTCATACTCAAATGGATGTACATTGAGGACATCCTCATAAGTGAAATAAATAGGGCACAGATCTGTAAATATTGTATCTTTTCTCGGGTATGAGAAAATGAAGTTGTAAATGAGTTGTAGTATGTATATTTGATATTATGAAATAGAAAATATTTAAAAGGAAAGAGGGTGTAGGGGTAAATAATGAGGGGGAAAAGAATGTGACAGCAATAAAGAAAAAAGGAAACAAAGATTATGTATATAGGGGGTGGGAGTTGCAGGGCTGGGGGAAAGATGAAAAAATGAGAATCAAGTCATGTCATGTTCTGGTACAAACTCTCAATGTTGAATGCAGTGATAGTGTGTATTCATGATGTACCAATAAAGATTTAAAAAGAAAAGAACTACATTTTATTCTAACCAATCTCTATGCCTTACACAAAGTTTATCCTTTCACTGTGTCCTTCTCTCTGCTATTAACACTCTCTATTTTCTCTTCATCTACCTTACAGACTCTCCATCTTTAAAAAAATATTTATAATTTGTAATTCATCACGTTCCAACACACTTTTTTATCATGAGCTTCCCTGATACATTATTGGTGGAATCAGTTCTCTTTCATGTAATGTCTAGCACTTCACAAACACTGACAGGGCAAGTCATGGTGCTCCAACTCACCAATCATGAACAACTCAGTTAAAGTCTCTGATCTTGGGATGTCCAGTTGTGTAATAGAAAACTTTATCCTCCCTGCTGTTTTGTAAGTATTAAATGAGACAATAACTGGTGACTCTATATTAAATAGCCAGTAAAATTTGGTAGCGGAATATTTTGAGTGCCTCAGCCTTTGGAGTAGGGGTGGCTTTTATAAATATAACTGCATTAGCTTTAACTGACAGAGATTTGAGAGGAGAGTAATTTTCCCCAGAATTCTACTTCTACGTTGGACTGTGCCATAGAAGTACTTCTTTTGGAATGTTATGTGCTAAGTCATCTGAGAAAAATTTCCCATGAATTAAGTAAAATAAATGCAATCTTTATTACCATTCAATCCTTGAAACTTATTGCTAATTGATGAATGTTTATTGTCAAGCTAATAGTTTTGAAGAGTTTTGTATTAATAGTACCATTTACTTAGCATAAGATATTCAATTTGCTCAACCCTTGATTAAAAATTTGAGGGGAAGGATGAAGGACAGGATATGCGTTAACTATTGTCTTTTCCTTTGAGATATAGGTTGGGCCACTTGTTCCCCAGTTTGTCACTCTGTGTCTAATTACAAGTATATTCAGTGGGATCCAAAGGAAGCTTGAGGTCTCAGACAGACCACTGGATCTTGGGACAGCTCAGTGATCTCACCTTTGGAGTCAATGGAAAATCCTCATTCACATGTACATTGCATTAAATGAGAATATCTACGTAAGCCCCTGACAACTAAGAGTCTTCACACATAATACATTATCATTTCTAGCATAAACCAATATATTTAGGGAAAATGTGGCTGAATTTCTTCATCCATTTGAAGTTATGAAACTAGGCTTTCCAAATTCCAAGTTTGATTTTTTTATTGCTAACTCCATAATCAACTCCACCATTATATTGCACAAAAAATGTGATATTTATAGGTCCTGGTATGTTGTTAATATGATACAAAAAAGGGCATCTTAGATATATTTCATGTGAATTTTGAAATACAGCATAATGTTGTCATTAAGCTATCATCCTTAAATCTCACCTTTCAAATCTCCAAATAGGTCAGAACATCCTCATTGGCCTATTATTCCCACTCTGCTCTTTTAAAATATAAGTTATCAAAAGCAAAAGCAATGAAACATGATGAAAGGCACCATCATGAAGAATTCAAGCCAGATCAAGAGCTAGGTACTTGCTTATTTGTTCACTGATTTTGAAAAGCACCAGAAGCTGGAGAATCCTTTTCTTAACCTCAAAAAAAAAAAAAAAAAAAAAAAAAAACCTGAATGACAAAAATATGAAAATACTCACAAGACTGCTCACACATGATACTAAAATTCCTACCTTGGTGCAGCAACAATCCCTACATTTGAGCTCCATTCTCTGCCTTAAACTTGGAAAAGATCAAGCCACCCACGTGTTTTCAGTTTGTTTCCCTTTGACAGAAACTGAGATACCCAGCCCATGACTGAAATTACAAAGGCTCTGGACAGACATTGCAGAAAGGAGGAGTCTTCCCTGGCCAGTCCTGGAGTCAGGCCACATGCACAATGGCTCACTCAGTTTGGACTACACACTAACACCTCACAAACAGCACTTAACAAGTATCTGTGCACAATAACAAATGACATTTTGAGTGGCAAAATACAGACTTTAATGAGTGTTTAATTAAAGGTATTTTGTAAATTGACACTTTAAGCTTTAGCCATATACTCAAAACTGAGTTCAACTATATCTGAAAAGTAAAGCTCCATGTAGAGAAATTTATTTAACTTCCCTGATCATTTGTTCTTCTTCAAATAATACTGTAATGCATTACATGTATTTATTTTTAATTGTTTACTGGTACATTTTACATATACATTATGATCACTTTCAACATTAAAAATTTGTACCTGTATATGACATATCTTTTTTTGGGGGGGAGGGGTGTTTTGTTTTATTTTGTTTTGTTTTGTTTTGTTTTGTTTTTGAGACAGGCTTTGTAGTTCAGGCTGGTCTGGAACTCACTCTGTAGCCTGGGCTAGCCTTTAACTCAAGGTAATCCTCCTGCCTCTGCCTTCCTAGTGCTGGTATTACAAGCATGAGCCACCACACCCAGCATTGTAGTATGTGGTTAACGGGGCTCAAACTCAAGCTCTTGCACTTGTTAGGCATGTGTCAGAACCACTGAGCCAAATTTCCGGCCCTACATGACGTATCTTGATTCTCATTTTTTCCCTTTCCTCTGTCCACCTTACCACCTCCAACCCCCATATACATAAACTTTGTTTCCATTTTTTACTGTTAATTTATTCTTCCCCTTCATTATTTTCCCCATCCCCCCTTTCTCACATGTATTTAAAATGTACCAATAAAATAATAATTTTTTTAAAAGTGAACATAAAAAAGAGAAAAATATGAAAAAAAAGCACTTTATCAGAGGTCATATAACATTCTTTACTATGTACTCTTGGGGTATAATTTGACATCAGAAAAGAAACACTGCTCAAAAACTATTCCGTTATTTAGACTATTGCTGATATCTTAAAATGTCATCATTAGTCATTCTCTATCAGAGGCATACAAAATAATAATAATAGTGCATGATAATCATGCAATCTATTCTCTGATGACTGCACCAAGTCATTTAAATACATTATTCTGAGCCATTCAACAAAGAAAATATACTATTAAATTGATGTACTACTGAGGAACCTGAGATTCAGAGGTATTGAGCCCCTAACACAGATTATACAGAAAGTAATAGCTCTAAAACCCAACTTTTTTCAAAATGTCTTATCCACTCATGTGGTCATTACTAGAATTACCTAACTGTAATCACTGGTAGGTACAGAAGCCAGTATTTCAAGAACTCATTAGACTTTCTAATCTGATAACAAAGAGTTTGCAGAGTCCCTTGCCAAATGCAGATGTAGTGAAAGTCAGAGCTGTTTTGTGAAACCTACTTAAGATTCACTAATAATTACAGATTAAATCTTCCAGAAAGGATTTTGAACTTCCCAGGGTCTTAGCTGGTACTGAGTGCCTGGCAAAGGGAATAGTGCCATCCTAGGATAAAGCACTAACAGGAAGGAGCGGGCTCCTCCATCCACACGGTGCCTATATCAATTTAATCTAGACTTGTGTCATCATGAAAACAATACAGGACATGCACTTTTACCCTAGTGTTCAAATTTGTGAGCTACTTCCACTCAGAAATGACAACATGGTCAGAAAGCTGAAGTGGAGTCACAGTGATATTCCCATCATAAATCTGAAATGGAATTGAGAAAAGTCACCAGAATAGGACAGACTTTGATTTTCATTGTTGTTGTTGTTGTTGTTGCTGCTGCTGCTGCTATTTGTTTGGTTTTTTGTTTTGTTTTGTTTTTGGTACTAGGAATCAAACTCAGGACTTTGCACTTGTCAAGCAGGCTCAGTGCCACATAGCTACATCCCCAGCCCCAGACAGAGCATTTTTGTCATTTCAGCTTTATATAATTAAATACTGTAGGTAGTGAAATGATAATAAAACTTGTCCTTACCTGACTGGACCACCTCTATCTTCTTTTCCCAAGGTCCATATGGAAATGTGTGAAGGTTACAGGAATAGAAGCCCACGTCAGCTTCTGAGGCATTAATAAAGGACAGGCTTAAGTTTCTGAGAGGCGTTGTTGAGTTTACCAAGTGGAATTTATTTTCATAGTTTTTCCTTTCCACCATACCATACATGGGGTGGAATATGATCATGGACTCCTCTTGATTGTCCACGATCTTGAACCACTCCACCTGGACTACGTTGATCAGGAGAGGATGCACACATTCTAGTGTCATGTTCTTAGCAAGAGTGACAGTTGTGTCCCAAAATGTCTCTTCACAAAGGGCTGAAATCACAACAGCATGCAGATATAGTTAGACTTGAGGTGAAAATAAGAAGTAAATATCATAAAACAAACGTAATAGTAAACTGAGATCATGGTGAAGGCTGATGGTGTCTCCACTGCTGATAATTGGTATTTGAGTGGCTTTTAATTTTTGTGAACAAGTGAAATACTATCTCAGAAATTTTGTGCACGTCACAGTAAGACTGAAAGCAGAGCTAATTCTTAAACAAAGGCATAAAAGATTACCTGCATGTACTTGAAGAATAGCCAAAATGAAGGTAAGATAATCCATCTGTAGAAAACTTTCAGGAGCTGCTCTATGAAAAGAGCAACTTGCACACTGTCACATATGCACAGGTCTGGAACAATGCAGTTTCCTTCCTTGCTGACGTTATCAGTGTTATCTTCTTTTTCTGAAGTGTGAACACAGGAAAAAGGTCTTAGCTTCAAAGGCAGGTTTGCTTTCATATAATGTGCAGATTTGAGTTACTCTTCTCTCAGGGAAAAAGCTTATTTTCCAGGTCTCATTTTCTACCAAGATTCATTCCTTCAGTATACCTCCGAGTGTCTTCCCTGGGTAAAACTCTGCTCAATACACGAAAGAAAGAAAGAAAGAAAGAAAGAAAGAAAGAAAGAAAGAAAGAAAGAAAGAAAGAAAGAAAGAAAGAAAGAAAGGAAGGAAGGAAGGAAGGAAGGAAGGAAGGAAGGAAGGAAGAAAGGAAGGAAGGAAGAAAGAAGAAATAAAGACATTCTTGCCATCATGAAATTTACATTCTAGTAGGAAGAGACAGAAACTAAAATAAGCCACAAATATATGTATATACAAATTATAGCTACATTATATAATCAAATATTTGTTGTATTATACAATATAATATACAATGTATTATACATACAATATAATATACAATATATATTGTATGATAAAATATATGGGTATATATAGTTGTATACAACTCTATATGTATAAATATGTACAGTAAGCTCAATTTGAAAATTTGTAAAGTGACCATAAGAAGGGAGCTCATTGCTTCCCTTTGGATAGAAACTTTCAGGAACTTCCTACCAAGAAGCTGAATTTGGAGCAGAGACTGAAGGTCAGTGGCAGGAGCTTTATGGCTCTAAGGATAGTGTCTCTGCCCAGCTCTGTTGGTGCAAGGCTGGCCTGTGTCAACTTCTTTGCTAGGCTCAGAAATCTGTGCTGGTGGTGATGAATAGACCATGGGAAGGTCTCCATATACAAAGGCATAATGGGCAAGAGCAACATAGTAGACTATTATGTCTGGAGGGGTTTTTTTTAACATTTTGTTTTAAAATAAATATAGTACCAATAAAGATAATTTTAAAAAAAATTTAAAAAAAAATAAATAAATATAGAGTCAAAAGAAATAACATCACTTGAGGTCCTGTCCACCCACATGGTTTCACCTACAAAAGTAACACAGGACAACTGAACATCATAACTAGATATAAATGATAAGAATTTTGTATTTTTGAAAGATAACTTTGATCACTATGGAGAATGCACTGAATGACAAAGATTTAAGAATATATGTCTGAACTGGAAAAAATGATTTCACACCCATCAAATGTTAATTACAAAATTTCCTCTTAATATCAACAAAAGTTTCAAAACCTGAGTTAGCACAAGTAACAAGAATTCCTAAATCCTGTCTTAATAGGCCTCCTTCACATCTGCTCTGTCCTGCCTCAGGCCCTTGTCCTTTCACACACCCACACACATGTTAAGCTTCAGTTCAAGGACATGCTCACACCCACACATATGCATGTGCTTACACATGCTCAGACACACTACACATAGGAGCATATTCACACATGTTCTTACTCACAAGCACTTGCACACACTTACATTCCATACATGTGTGTCTTCCCAGATGTTCATACACATACTCACACATGCACCCCTCACAACACACATGTTCATATTACCGACATGCACACACACACACACACACACACACACACACACACACACACTGCCCCTGGAGGGATGGTCCAGCAGGGAGATTAGGGTCCACACACCAAAAAATAATAGTTGAAGTTTTACAGAAAAATTTTCTATGTTGGTATGATTCCTAAGCTGGTATAGGAAGAAAAACAGACGTTAAACAAACACGTAGATAAACATACAACTGAAATATTTATGTTAAGAAGAAGGGAAAGAATGTGTTGGAATAGAAATGAGTCACCAGGGATAATAGCCAAGCAGAAACTTGCTTTCAGCAGCAGGGTGGTCAGGAAAGGCTTTCTCAGGAAGTCACCTGTTGCGAAAGCTTCAGGATTAGAAAGCTATAGCCAGATGAGGACTGTAGCCAGCAGTTCAGACAGACAGGAGAATGTGGGCACCAAGCCAGAGACACGGGGGGATTTACAGAGTTCAAGCCAGAGCAACAGACAAGACGTGAGAACAGAAAATGCCAAGAGATTACACTGTGTGGGTAGATGGGGTGAGATTACATTTGCCCTCCTAGACTTCCTAATATAATTCTATGGGCAATATGAGTATCAGAATGATTTGGATTAATAGGAATATCTGAGCAATACAAGTACGAAGTCTGATTTAAATCATTAGGAAGAGAACTGAACATCACCCATTTCCCCTTTAAACTTGACTTCGGGCACCCATTCTTCCCGACACCCCAGGATGGTAAGGCTAAGGCACTTCGCCGACTGCTGTGATTGATTTGAGAATTGGAGAAGACAAACATGGCCTGAGTTGACTCAGTCAGAGTAAAGGCAATTATTTATATTCCACTCTCAAAAACCTACCTCCCCTTAATGCAAACAAGAAATAACATTGCGCAGGGGGCTGTAGTTACTCACATGAAGGAAAACAGCCTGAGGACATCACAGAGATGAGATTAACCTTGGATCTTAGGTAACATTGTTGTGCTGGTACTGAATCTACCAAGTTTAATGTCTGAGCATATCATGTGATATAATAAATTTATGTATTTTATAATCCAGTTAGAAATTTCCTATAATCTGTATCTGTGTGTGTGTGTGTGTGTGTGTGTGTGTGTGTATCTGAACTTGTGCAGTTATTTTGATGGCCTCATGAAGGTAAGATTGAAAAGGAAAAACCACTTATTAAATTCTGAGAATGCTGTTACCAAAATCTAAGCAAGATGGAACAGCAACTTAGGCTCAGATGATTTTCATAAACATAAAGATAAATAAATCAACTACCAGCAGATAATCTATTGCCATCTAGATATATAATATTAACAAGTATTCTTTTAATTCCCTGTGTCTGGCACGGTTTAATCAGGAAAACACACCTAATGATTGAATAGAAGGTACTTCTTAAGATAAACCCCTAGAAAATGTAATAGAAAGAAAACTAGCAGGGGTAGCTAAGAGGTGCAGAAGGAGAATCAGATTCTGCATTTAGTTTTAGCGGGTCCAGGAAGACTCAAGACTCCTCACTACAGTTAAACTGTGAGCTTGGAGACATGAACTCCTTCCAGGGACACTGGAAAAGCCAAGGAATGAATCTGTCATGGAAGAAAGGCAAATGATAGGTGAGGAAACAGATGCTCAAGGAATTTAACTGCAACATACTAAACACAATACCCCAGCTGATAATACTCAGTGAGTAAATACCCTGGGTGAGGACGAAGACAAGCATTCCCTGATGCTACTCATATTTACTGAAAGCTTTAGTTAGAGCCAGAAAGCAAGAAAGACATTAAACCATACAATCTACAAAGGAAGAAGTAAATATTCCTATTCATAGTGACGTGATTTTGAATATAAACAGTTTTAAAATCCACCAAAAACAACAACAAAAAATTCAACAATGCTGCAAGATGGAAGATCAACACATAAGACTCTGTTGTGTGCCTATCCAATAATACACAGTAGGAAATCTAACAATACACACTAGGAAAAAAATGTATTTATAATATGCCCAAAAGAATAAAATACTTAGATATAAATTTAACCAAGGACTCAAAAGACTTCATACTGACAGTGACAAAATATTCCTGAAAGAAATTCAAGAGGATCCACATATGGACAAGACATATAGAGGAAATATGTTTAAGATATTCTATGTTCATGAACCACAAAATGTAATTCTTTTAAGATATCAATGTTTCTCAAAGGCACCCATAAATTTGAGGCAATATTCACCAAACTTTCCATTTTATTTAAAAATGGAAAAGCTGATCCTCAAATTAATATACTCCTGCAAGGGGGTCATAAATGGCAAAAATAACCTTGCAAATCAAAGGTTTACTCTTTCTCACCCTAGTAATTTATACTGCAAATTTGGAAATGTCTAGTCTTTTTTCTGAGAGAGTTACTAACCTTGAATTGTAAGGTGCTGGTAGCTCCAACTCTTCTTCCAACGCTGTGTGATGATGAAGGTGAAAAGGAAGGACAAGAGTTAAATAGATCTTCTGCATCAGATGTGCCCTCCCTCCATCTCTGGAATGTAGGAAGAAACAGGAAAGAACACTATCTTCGAATACTGTAAAAGAGATTGGAGACAGAACATTTTGGAATGTGTGAGGTAAGGGATGCGTGTACTTGGTCACGTCTGTTATTTGGTTTGGTGTCACCCTTGTCTGCTCAAAGCATAAATGGAGAGAGAGTACAAACTCGCTTCGCTTTGACCCAACATAAAGCTCCACTTGTCTTTTCTGGTTTTTTAGGAGGTTGGGCTCAGTGGCTGTGCTGTGTTCCGGATGCTGTGTTTTGCTGGTGATGAATCACTCGCTGAGAGGTACAGAGAAACTAATCTTTCTGTCTTTGCACTTTCTTCTACTCTAAAATAAAAATATTTCTCCAATTTCCTTGAGTGAGTTGTAGCTTTATTAGATGAACGAGCCAGTAAAATTTGTTAAAGGTGCACCACAGTTGACACATTCACTTTGTTACCCCAGATGCTTAAGGTTGTCCTGTTTGTGTGGCCTTTTCAGAGAACTCACTCAGGTCATTGGTCAACTCCCTTCGGTTCCAGTCAGATAGCAGAGGGCTTTTCTCTCTCTAGCGCTGCCTCTTCCCTGTCCTGGAGCTCTTCTTTCCAAATTATTGCCTGGAGTAACACAGTAATATCAGATGAGGTAGAGTGTTTTGAAGTCAAGAAGTCTCTCTGCTTCTGGAAGATCTTTCACATTTCAACTCCTCAGCTTCATTCCAAGTTCAGATATACAAAGCTCAGTCCCACTGTTTCCTCCTTAGACTCCACACGTTGGAAAGACTCACTTCTCATAAGCTATTCAAAATTGAAACTGCAATATTCTGGTTTCTCTTCAGGTCATATATATCTGTTACCTTCTACTAAATTGAAACTACAAACCTTTCATCCCCATATTTTTTTCTGCCAATCAAAAGATCTCGTATTCAGTAGTCTCTTAAACTCAGGAAGCTTTCTTATCTCTGCCCATATCTAACTGCATTTCAGTCTTACTTTCTTGCTACTCACTCTCTCTCTCTCTCTTGTTTTCTGTTCTCTGAAAGAAAAGTTCACAAGCTGGTGTTTCTGAAGAACTATCTCCCCATGTGTGGCCACTTCTGTGTCTTAGAAATGCCATAGTTTCTCAGCTGTACTAGGGACAACAAAGTTTCTTTTACTTATTAACTTGACTCCTAGATTACGCTGGTTCCCTGCGGGTGAAACCATGACAAAGGATAGTAGGTGAAACTTGAGTTGATGCAATTGAGTTGATGCAATTCATAGAAATTCCAGGAAGGAAGTATTGTTTTTGACCAACGAAGAAAGGACTTTCTGGAGCAAAGCTGCTTTTCCCGTGACATCGTACTTCTGGGTACAGGGTTGGCTTCTGCTGCTTTTATATTATCTGTATGCATGTGGAAGTCTGACCGAAAGGAGCTAAGCCAGTGCAGTCTTACGGTAGCAAATGTCCATCAAAGAATTAGCATGGCCCAGAGGTAGCTTCTAATTCCTGTCAGCTCCAGATTCCTGTCATTCTCTTCAGTGACTCACTGTCCTTAAGAGAAAACTCAAGCTTCTTACTGACTTACAAGGTCATGGTGACCAACCATGGCCATTTTCTCCAGTCCCATGTCTCATCTGCTTACACTCAGCCTACACTTTTGAGCCACCTAATATTTTCTACTTAAATACTCTGGGAGGATGTGGTCCTGTTACACAAAGATCTACTTTCCCTGAGGTCTCTTTTCCCTTTCCTCACCTTAGCACATCTCAGCTCAGATATTGCTGAGACAATAGTCTCCCTGGGTCTCTAAAAATAGGTATACCTCCTGTAAATATCTTATAACCCCAAATATATCTATGCCAATGAGGTTGGCATATTTTATTTGACTACTGCTCTACTGCATTTCTTATTCTAGCCTAATAAAGTCTTGCAAGGCACAAGTGCAATTTTTGTCCACTATTACCTCCTCAGAGTCTTTCACAGTGCCTGACATATGGAGGGTTCTTAGGCTACATTTGTTGAAGAAGGTTACAACAATGACTCTCATATTTTGGGCTCTGAAGCATGTACTTTATACACAAGTTACAATCTTCTTTCCATCTTCTTTCTAATGTGTCAACTTTCAATTTCCTCAGTGAATAAGACAACATAAAAAAATCTAGAATCCATATCAGTTTACACATCAATTTTGGGGAACAAATCCAATGCCAAACTGTTCTAATTTGCACCAAGTAGTCAGAATGATTCAACAGGTCCCAAATTGAATCTCAAATGCCAGCTACATCTATTTGTGTGACTCATAACATATTAAATGCTAAGAGTATATTTTAATAAAAGATATATGTATTATATCTATGGGGTTCAGACTTTAAAGGTTTATTCCTACAACCTGATTCACATAACCCAAATTTGTACAGGTCAGAAACTTTCCCCAAATTACTCCAACTTTTTATATCATTTCCTAGCTCTACTTCCACATGCAAACACACACACACACACACACACACACACACACACACACACACACATGAGCTTCCTTCTGCATTTGTATCATCATCATTATTATCATCATCAACCTCACTGCTGCCTCCACTCCACAATAATTGCAATTATAGAGGGAGGGAGATGAATGGGGGATACTTGTGATTTCTATAGAGAAATCCAAGGATCTAGTTTCCTTAACTTCTTTGTGGAGGATGTTGAAATTTTGTAGTGTGAAGAATATAACAACTAGTTTGCATAGTTCCCGAAGGAGCAGAGCCATCCTGGAAGGAGAGTATGAGAATTCCTGTGATGCACCCTTTGTGTCTCCAACAGGAAGTTATATCATCTTATTGGCAACTAGGAGAAATGTTAAAATACCCCAGGATCAATAATGAATCACAAAACAAAAAATAGAAACAACCTGAGACAAATAAAACTGCTTACATATCTAGACAATTGCTCCTCCAGATGTCCCAAACAAGAGTGGATGGAGGTGACAAGAGCATGAATTGATGAGGCATGAAAACCCTTACCACTCAGGTAGATGAGCAGGCATCCTCTTCTCAGCCTTACAGAACTACTCCTTCACATTACCATTGGTTGACAGAACTAAGAAGCACAACAAAAAATCATCATATCACATCACCTACTTTTGTACTCCTTTTTGCTAAGTCTCCAGGGCACCAATTCATTGTTCTAAGAAAAGGTAAAAGAGAGAATGATGCATTTTTCTGCCATTCTTGTATAAATTGCATTGCAGAGTGACCCAAATTCTTTTAATAGAAAACTTCAGCTATGTAGTATAAAAAAGCAATAGGTATATGTTTAAATAACCATTTTTTGCAATGCTTATTAAAATACTTGATTGAGACAATTCCCAATTTAAAATAAAAACCACTGGGTGAAATGATTAGAGAATTCTGTAATAAAATAAAACTAACCACTGATTTGTAGTACCTGTATGTTCTGATCAACTGGAACATCCCTGAAAATTGTACAATCAGATCTTTGGGACTTCTCATGTTACATAGCAAGAAGGCAAAACAAACAGTGAGGATGTGATCTTCCCACAGTGGCTGAGCCTGAACCCAGCCAAGCCTAGAAATAGCTAGTGTTGTACCAAGAATGCAAGTGATAGAATGCAGTGTAACACATTAGAAGATGCAGAAAGGACACAGAGTTGTAAGACACACAAGGGAACAATTCACTAAGGAGAGAAAACAAGAAGGAATCAGAATAAATGCCCAAAGTTCTTCAATAACTAGACCAGAAAGTCAGTACTCAAAAGGCTATACCCTTCCTGTATGTGAATAACAGATTCACTGAGAAATTAGGAAAACCACACCTTTCACAATAGCATCGCCCCATAAAAGAAATACCTAGAAATAAAACTAACAAAGGAAATAAAAGACCTCTACATTGAAAACTACAGTGTTCTGAAAAAGGAGATCAAAGAGAATATCAGGAAATGGAAAGATATCCCTTGTTCTTGGGTAGGAAGAACCAATATAATGAAAATGACCATACTTCCAAAATTGTTGTACAGATTTAAAGCAGTCCTAATCAAAATTCAATAGCATATCTCACAAAATCAGAAAAAAAAAAACATAGCAACTGTAAACCTCATTTGGAACCAGAAAAGAACTGGAATAGTAAAGGCAATTCTAAGCAGCAAAGGATATCACAATCCTTGACCTGAAATTATATTACTGTGATAAAATGATTTTAAAAAACAAAAACATGGAAGTGAGAAAAGAAAAGATCTGATAATCAGTGTAACACATTAGAAGATGCAGAAATAACTCCAGACACATTCAGCTATTTTATCTTTGACAAAAAAGCCAAACAACTCCACTGGACGAAAGATAGTATCTTTAATAATTGGTGCTGGAAAAACTGTCTTTCTATATGTAGAGAGATGAAATCAGACCCATGTCTTTCACCATGCACTAACCTAAAATCAGAATGGGTCAAAGATCTAAATATTAAAACAGAAACACTAAATCTTCCGGAACAGAGAATAGGTGAAACCCTTGAGAACATTTGGGTAGGCAAAGACTACATGAACAAAGTCCAGACCATGTGTGAAATACTACAAAGAATCAACAACTGGGACCACATCTTATTAAAAAGCTTCTGCACAGCAAAAGAAAAGACCAACACAGTGAATGGACAACCGACAGCGTGGGCAAATATTTTTATCAGCTGTTCATTCGACAAAGGACTACTATCTAGAATATATAAAGAACTCAAAAATACCAGACACCTCACATAATAAAAACCCAATCCAAAAATAGGCATGTGAAATGAATAGATATTTCTCAGGTAAAGTTGCCTATGATGATTGTTATCATTATTTATGACTGAAATGTACCAATAAATGTCTTGCTGTAAATAAATAAATAAAAAGATAAATATGACAATCATGGCTAAAAAAGTAAAATCACTTAACTTAATAAATGTTATATTAGTTAGAGCTTGTTGCTGGGACACAATACTTTACACATACAATTTAAAGACGATAGTTCACGTGCTCACAGCTGCAGGGGATCTGGTGTGAGGCCGAGTGGCTCGAAGGCAGGAAGCTCAGCCTGGGAGGCACAGCGTGTGAAGCAAAGCTGCTTGGTTCGGGGCAACTGGGAAGTACAGCAGGAGGAAGTGCCAAGAGGAAGACGGAAGAACCAGATGCAGATGGCCTCCATGACTCACCCAGACACACGCAGAAGTGTGCCAAGCCCCTTGGCAGCTCCTGAGCCAATCAGCTTGACACTCCACCCTGAGCACTGTAAATGCCAAAGGGGCACTTGATAGTATTCTTTCCTAAAAGCTCACAGAAATTTTGGAATACCTTTTGCGTGATCAAGAAGACTGATCAAAACTACAGCAAATGAGACAGGGAGATATGAGAAGAATTTTTATTAAAAATTGGATACATACACAGATGGACATATCTATATGAATATCCAGAAATGAACCTCAAAGATGTATAGGAATCAGCAAAAGAAGCTTGTTAACCCTGTCAAGAGTCTTAAATGAATAGAGTTACATGCTGTTTTCTCTATGGCAAACCCATCTTGGGAAAACAACAAAGTTAAAATCTTATATTGTTTTACATTTGTAAGCAGGTCAGGGCTTCCACTGAGGCACTTGCTAACTTACATTCCCCAAAGTGTGGCCCAGGCCCTGGAAGCAGGGAGTCCAGGACTCTTATCCCTCAGTGCCCTGTAGGGTTCCCATCTGTCAACATTCATATAATGAAAGCGCTCTTATTAGCCAAAGCCCTGTTTCAATTCATAAGAATAGCAAAGCACGTTTACAAACAAGAAAAGTAAAATGGCGTATCCAGAGGGGTATGTGTGTGTTCATCCAAAGGTAGAAAAAATGTGAAAGTTTTACTACACAGAAGCTTAAAACTCTCCCATGGCAAACATACACTGACAAAGCAAAATGGCAGAGGAGTTTGGAGAGAAATACATAAAAGTTATGAAATAAAGTATTATATTTTCTAAATATAAAATGCTTAAATGTTAAATCATAAAATAACCCATAAAAAGCTGGTGATGAATATTAAACATCCATTCACAAAAGAAAGATTACAAATAGAAAAATAGAAACAACATTTACTCTCAGTGGATGTCTTCAATCCAAATTAACACAATGACATACTAACTTTTGATTATCAAATATGCAAATTATAAACAAAAATGACAACAACGCCTGTTGTCAACAGGACCAAGTGGAAACCTAGATTGCCAAACACTGTTGGTGGAAGTGTAAACAGATCTACCTTTTCTGTATGTTTCCAGACTTAAGCCACAAGAAAAACAGATGAGCTCTATCTACAACACCAACAAAACTACATCAAAATATTGTGCCCTTCACAAAAGGTGAATTTAAGAAATTAAACTCAGCAAAGAAGTATATCTAAAAATCTGTGTGTATCTATAGCAAACTTTCCTTGATGCAAGTTAAAAACAACTATGTCTATGTTTAGTGGACCTGTTGAATTTAACAGGACGACACCAATGTGATGGGACACCTCTGTGCTCTGAAATGACTACCCAGATGTGTATGAAATATGTTACACTTCTTCAGTATGCCGAATGGCTAACATTCTGCAGCACACATCTGGCCCAGACAGTGAATGAACAGCTGGGAAAAGTACTGCCAGGTCCAGGAATCCACAGCCGCCCTCCTCCTCCCTTGGTTCTAACAGGCCATGCGGTCAGCACCCTTCTCACCCTGGTGAGACCACTGTCCTTTACTTCCTCCACTGCTGTTAACCTCTGCTCTCTCAGTGGCCTCAAATTTTTAAAGAAATAAATACTTACGCAGCCATTTGGGGAGCTCCAGACTTTGAGTATCAGCCCTCCCTCCGGAGATACTAAAGTCTTCTTGGGGTACTGTTTGCTAACTGCTTTCAGGAAACAGCAGCCACAACTCTAGAGCAGACGGGGACTTGCAGATATCTGCTATCTCCTTCCTCAAGCTCCAGTGCCTGGAGCTCATTTTTCTTCCCTTCATCCCTCTGTGTGGCTGCCATTCAGTCGCACTGTACTCCTCACTGTGGCTACTCAGTGAGAACAGTGGTTGCCATGGCTTGGGTTCAAGTGATGAGCCGTGTTCCATTAGCTGTCAGACTCCAGTCCTCATCCCCGAAGAAGGCTTTCCCTAAACACAGAAGAAAGGCAGATCTACCTTATGCTGCCTCAGCAAAGCACAGTCCACCCTTGGTAGGGCCAGTGAAGATGCTTCCACACATCTGAGGATCAAATGCAGGGTCTCCTATATGTGCAAATGAGATAAGTTCCATTGGTAAACTTCATTCCCAGCATTTTTTTTTTTTTTTACTTTATTTTAAGACAGGGTACTGGTAAATTACACATACTAGCCTCAGAATCAAGATCTTCCTGCCTCAGCCTCTGGAATCACTTGGGATTCAGGGCATGTACTACCACACCTGGTAAGGGAATACTTTTTAATACCCTAAAGGCAGCAAAATTTTATTTTCCTTTTTGGTACTATGCATCCCAGATTACTAAATAAAATTTTTAAATTTTCCAAAATGGTAGAAAATCAATTTGTACTTAAATTTAAGACATAGTCTTTTTAGTTGTTTTTTTATCCCCCTAAGAATCTTTGAAATTCTCATTGTTTTCCTGCTCATCTGGAGTGCTAAGAATATTTTCATCTATAATAGTGTAGTGTCATTGCAACTGAGCTCTTTAGTTAGCATATCAATTTGTCCCCAGAGCCTAACCCTGCCCCTGGGGGAATAAAGCAATCCATACTGCATTATCCCCATGGAATGGAATGTGAGATAAAATATGCGTGACCTCTAGGTAGTTGGGGTCATGTGTCTCTGGCTTCCCAGGATGATTTCAGTACACAGCTGGTACAACTGGTGTATGAATCAGTGGCCTCCCACTTTATTTTCAAATGTGTCTCGAATTAAATGGTAGGCGTTATGGTCACTATAAGCCAACTGGAGGGCTGTGAATTCTGTTTGAACTGGGTGGGATCTTTCAGGAATGTTCTTTAAAGATCCATCCTTCTGCTTCAGGCAACTTCTGTGCCTCTGGCCCCCTGCCTCAGTAAGCATGCCTACAGGTCCAGTATTTCAGAAACATTAGGTAACTCCATCCCTTTACTTCAACCCCCTTCCTCAGTGAGTGTATTTGCCTACCCTGTAAATCCCTATATAAGTAGGCTGTTATTTCTGATTAAGGCCATCATTTCTGATTCTTCTGAGCCCACCTGGGGCTTTTTGGTGTAACAAAAAGCATCAAGTGACTATCAGACTCCCAAATCTGCACATTACAAGAGCTGAAACCCAGAGTTACGTTCTGATGATTGCAATGAGCCCACTCAAGCAATCCATGAAAATCTCCCATCTTGAGGTCTTTAATCTTAATATGTGTGGAAATCCCTTTTGTCATGAAAACTGTCATCTTCATAGCTTGCTCAGATTAGGATGAGAGTATATTTGGTGTATCATTATCCTGCCTTCCATATCAACAAATATGACTAAGTTTTTTTTCTCTGACAGTGTGTATTCTGGCTTATTCATATCCATAGTGCTTGCTACAGAAACAAGCAAAATCATCTGGGAAAATTCATGGATGACACTATGGTTGGATAGCCTGAACGTGGCTAGAAAAGATGATTTTCAGAAAGAGATCATAAAAATCAGAGCTCAAAAGAATAAATTTTAACCTTAGTCAAGCCATCAATCTTTACTGCACATTCAATATGTTATTAACTGAAGATACCAATTTGTTAAGATATTTCTTGTTCAAATTTTGTAGGTTAATTAATAGCATTCTGGGCTTCTATCAGTCACAAAAGGTGAGAATACAAAGGCACTGTACAAGAAAAGGAAAAGACGAAGAAAGAGTGGGTTACATTGTGACACAAGGTAAGTCCATGATTCTATATGCAGAGTGTGACATATCTCATACAGCTGGCTTACTTTAAGTCATTTTACCAACCTTTCCATTTTCTTGAATCCTCTCTGCTGTTGCAGCCACGTCATCCTCTTCTCACTTTAATTTACGCACATTTATTTCTCTAGGGACCTTTTCAATTCTTCCTTTTTGTATTGTTTCTCTTCTTCATTCTGAGTACCAGCCTGCATTTCTTTTTCTTAATTTCCTCTCTGAAGAGCTATTCTATGACTTTAGTGTTCTAAATAAAAAAACTGAGATATCCTCAAAGTTCAGAGTTGCATCACAGGCACAATTTTCCCTGAAGTATGACTATATAATCGGACCATTCCTTTAGCAACATCAATCGAATTTCAGGATTTTGCATAAACAAATTAAAATGCTTCATTTGCTTTGGTCTTATTAAACCCAGAAAATTGAAAGACCTATTCTTTCTTAAAAAACAGAATGCTAAAGTCTTCTGGCTTATGTAATGATGTCCAGGATATACTTCATTTATGACTTTCCTATGAAGCCAAGGCTCAAATTTTGCATCGCCTTTGAGTTGCATCACCTTCGCATCACTTTTTTTAATTCCTCATCTCCAACTATAAAATCCTAAAAACTGTCCATAAAAATATTTTTAAGAGAAACCTCTTCCGTTGTATTTATTCTCACCATCCGGTCCTTAAAGCATTCACTGTGAAACCAGGAAATCACCTTGTCCTAACTCACTGTACAATGGCCCTGAGGCCCATTTGCTATTGTCTACTTCTTCAGTAGAAATACTGATAAACTCCTTTGTAATCATAGCACTTGATACTCCAACTGTCACCATCCTAGGTAATGGCTATTGGAGGATTACCACATGTCCAACACTTCTGTGATGCTTTGTTTCTTACTCAGGAATCTCTGAAAAATATCCTGGAAAGTAAGAATTGTTACTGTTTTCATGGAATTCATTCAGTGTTTCAATTATTGCTCTAGGGAGCAATGCTAAGATCTGAACCTAGGTGCTTGACTATGGAGCCCATGGTTTCAAGTTCAATATCCTTCTGTCTGCTCACTGAAATCATTTGTTCTAAATTTAAGAGGAAATGAAATGAGTATGTAAAAACTGGGAAACCTCCCAAAGTGCCACGGGGAAGCTCCACCACATTCATACTTCTTTTCTTCTCTGATATTTCCCAGATCTGGCCTGCTAACTGATACAATAAATTGTTACTAAGGCACTGTATTCTAAAGTTATTCTCCAGTTACTAGACATTCTAAAAATGTGCATTTTACAAATAAAGAAGATTGGAAACTTCATGCAATTTATTCCTCTTTTGGAGCTATAAAAATCACTTGGAAGAAGAATAGCTGCAAAGAACCCTGACGAACAGTAACTCACAGCTTCCCAAGCTAATTTCACCATGTACTTATATATTTTTGTTGTTGTTGATGGGTCACTTGTTAGCATCTACTACAGAGCACTGATCTATATCACAGGATATTATACAATACATTTAAGATTGTGTTTCCAAAGAGTCTGTTGCTTTCATTACCTGCTCAGTGTCACTTCTCATTTGAAAATCAATTAGTATATTCCAATATATAAATAAAGAAGAATATCATATTATGTAGATAGACACAGAATAAGCATTGGACAAAATCAGTCAGTCAATAAAAACTCTTAGCAGATTAGTAATAGAAGATTGCCTCAACTCAGTAAAATAATTTACAAAATATCTATACTAGAAAATGCAGACAACTTTCCATCTAAAGATTGAGGAGATAAGGAGGTCTCTTTCCCCACTGCTATGCAATCTGACGTTGATTTTAGCCACTGCAATAAAGCAAGTAAAAGGAACAAAAGACACACATATAAAAAATAAAACTCTTGTTATTTGTACATAAATCATTGTCTATGTATAAAGCTGCAAGAAATTTACAAAAATAACTATTTAGGACTCATAAGTACATTTAACATGTTTTAGTACACAAACAAACTTCTCAAAGCCGGTCATATTTCTCTATATAAACAATGATAAGGCAACCAAAATTGAAATGCAGTATCATTTACAATCACTTCAAATAAAATTATTGTATACATTTAACAAAACATGTACAAGATCATTATGCTGAAAATTAGATAATTTCAAAAAGAGAAATCAAATGGAAAAGCATACTGTATTCATGGATTGGAAGATTCTGTAATCATAAAGACATTAATTACCGAAATTTACTTACATGCTTAATGCAATTGTATTGTAGATACAGGAAAGTTTATATATATTATAGGGCATAGGACCTAGAGGAGCTATAATAATATTAGCAAAAGAATAAGCAGGAAGCATCCTTTTACCTAATATTAAGATTTATTAAATAGTTACAGTAATCAGTATAATATATTAGTGCTAAAACAGACACATAAATCAATGGAACAGAAGATAAAACTTAGAAATAAACTCATATGAATGTAAGCAACTGATTTTTTAAGATCTCTTTCCTTCCTTTATTACTTAGCATTTTTCCTTTCAATTTATTGGTACACTTTAGGTATTCATCTTTAGAGATTTGTACCTGTACATAACATATCTTGATTCTTTTCACAATTCTTCTTTCTCCCCCATTTATAAAAAACTTTGTCTCCATTTTTTTCTTCTTCTCTCATATTTTTTTCTCCATTTTCTCCCCTCTTCTATACTCCCTCTCTACTTTCTCTACCCTTTTGGATCTTTAGTTCCTATTTAATAATATCTGTTGGACATTTTGATACTCATTTTTTCCTCACACCAGAAAAATTATTTAGTATTTTCATATGTATGTCCACTTATTTCCCTTAAGTGTATGACCAGTGTGCATCCATCTGGCTATACATGTCTCTAATTTATCATTCTCTGTGGGTGAATAGTACTCCATTTTATTAAAAAAATAAACCTACATCTTTATCCAGTCTCTTTAATTGGTATTTGGGCTGGTTCCAAGATTTAGCTATTACAAACATTGTTTTTGTTTTCCTTTTGGGACCTCTAATCCTAGTTCTCTGTGAAATTGCCACACTGATTTCTGCAGTGGTCGCACCAGACTATACTCCCACCAACAGTGGAGATAAGTTTTTTTCTCCCCACATTCCCACCAGCATTTGTTGTTGATGTTTTCTTGATAGCAGCCATCCTTACAGACTGAGGAAAGACAGGCCCTTGAACCAATTTGCTGGCAAAACTGTATTTCAACTCACCAATAATTAAAATTGGACCCATATCTCTCACCATCCATTAAACTAAAATCAAAGTGGATCAAAGATATAAATATTAAACAGAAACATTAAACCTGCTGGAAAATAGGTTAGGTAGAACTTTGGAGTACACTGGCCCAGGAAAATAACTTATGAACAAAATCTCAGAAACTCAAGCACTAGCATAAAAAATCAACCACTGGGACCTCATCTTACTAAAAAGCTTCTACATAAAAAGAGCAACCATCAAGAAAGTGAAGAGACAAACTATAATGTTGGAAAAGTTTTTTACCAGCTGTTCCTCAGACTAAGGACTATTATATAGAATACATAACAAACTTTAAAAAACTCAGACCCTCCCAAATTTAAAGACCCAGTTCAAAAAAGGGCATCAGAAATGAACAGACATTTTTCAGATGAAGAACTAAAAGCAGCAAATAAACATACAAAAAAACATTCAACCTCATTGTTCATTTGAGAGATGCAAATAACTGACTTTTAAAAGGATTTTGTAAAAAGCAAAATCAATTCAGGAAAGCATTTCTACAGTGGTGCTTAGGTAATTGAACATCATTAGAACAAAGTCAATTCTCACACCTATATAAAAATTAACTCAAAATGGGTCACAGGCTTGAGTATGAAATGTCAAAAGGTAAATTGTTAAAAACAGGCATCCACAGAAAACTACACAGGCTATACAATGTACAGAAGGTAGTAGGACACATAGTTGCTATCAGTACACAATACTTATGCATCTTATTACCTCACACACCTAGCACATAAAGAATTTTACTTGTGCAAATTACTACAGGTAAAACTAGGGAAATCTGAAGAAGGCAGGCAGACTTTCAATTTCAATATCCTAGTTGTGAAATTGTAGTGTATTTTGAAGATGTTACCATTGGCAAATGGGGTTAAGGGTATATGCATTAAGTTTTAGAACTACTTATAAAGCTATACTTCTGTCAATAAAAATTTCAGATGAAGAAAAAGAGAGAAGACAATAACATCTTAACATTTTAGTTTTTTGGTGCTTATTTTCATGGCAATAATGGAGGATCCAGGAAGTTACACTCTCTACTTTGCCTGCTCTCTCCTGCTTGAAGTCAGCTATGACACAGATATAAACTAACACAAGAGGAATTAATATTGCAGTTCCCTTTTTATAAAGCCAGGGACTTGCCTCGGCTGCTTCTGGGATGTTAAGTAATGAATGGCAAGAGGAAGTGAAAGAAGAAATACCAAGCTTGTCAGCAATGTTCTTCCTTTAAGACCCAAGATTTGACATCTGGTTTTAGTCTGGTTCGATCTCATCCGACAGATACACGATATATTTTAGCAAAGCTGTACAAGTTAAAGGCCAAATGATTCCTCCCTCTTGACAGAAACTTAGATGCATGCTCTCAGATATTACTATTAAATTCTCCTCTTTAGGATATAGGGCAGATCACTTAAGGGTTTCCTCTTTTTAGCAGATGAAGTTCAGGGACATGCCAGTGTAAAGCCACTTTGAGTCATTGTTGACCCCGTCATAGAAAAGGGTCTAAAAATCACTTTCTCTGTGAACCCCTTCCTCCAATATTTCTTCTCCTATGCCCTGGTATTACATTGCTTCTCTTTATTTGGTTTTCTTACTTTCAGCTGGACACTGCTCCTAATACCATCCACAAAAGCAGGAATATTTTGTTAACAAAGTTTACTGTGTATTCACAACAAAAGACATAGGTAGGTTATAAGGTTTATTTCTATCACTTTGTTTATCTAGATTTAAAGATTTACATTTCAAAACACTGTTTACCAATTCATTCCACTAGTACTTATTTATTACTTTGCACTTGATAAAACATTATAGTCACTAAAATAATATGAACAAATAGCTAGCAAAACAAAAGTTTAAATATTTCTATGGCTATTGAAGATGGCTTTTGAAGAAATTCATTAAGTTGCCTTATGTGGTTGAATATCATTTGTATTTTTTCTCTATAGAAAGCAGGTTTTATTTAACAAAGGGAAATTAAAGAATTTTTCCCTCTATAACAGAGAATTACTTTACTAAGCAATTAAAAGTTAATTTAAATAATAATAAAACTTTAATGGTGGTTATATATGACTTTGTGCCATAAAATAGTCTATATTTTTACCGTGATTTCTGCTTATTTTATAAATTCCATATGAAAACGTATTATACAATCAGATAAGAAATTTGAAAGGAAAAAGTAAATAACAGTCTGTGGTACATATTAATACATGCTGCAGTCAAAACTTGTATAATCTACCACCACAGCATAATCCATGAAAATGCAAATTCATCAGTACATACTGGTTGAATGAAACAGGCCCCGAATGCAAATAGAGAAGCATAAAAATGTATGTGAATGTGCTTGATTTTTAGGAAGATAAATGACTGAAATCAGTTTCAGTAGGATAACAATGCATATAATTCAAAAGAGTTTATGTACCCTGTAAATGTTGAACATGTCTGACACAGCAGCAGATATTAACACTTGAGTTTATGTCTTGCAAATCGCATGTGATGTCCTATGCAATTTGTCCACAGTAGATCTTTGAGTTCTCAAAATTATAGACTACACTTACAGTCAGAGCAAAGACTTTCCATCCATTCTTCAAACCATTCTCTTCCAAAGCCTATGCTTTTACATGGAAATGGGCCCAGGTATATGCAGAGGGCTTCAACTTATCCCTGAATATGAGCAGAGAAACACAGGAGCTTGAGGTGAAAACTATTCCTCAGTTACAGGTGCATCGGGTATGCTGAGAAGCCCAAACTCTAGCCCTGTCTCTAGTAACAGCTATGACACTGCAGGCTCCTCATGTGTCATGGAAGCAATGCCCCAAAACAATTTCAGAGGAGTGACTTACACATTTATAATTTGACCCAGCAGCTCCACCCCTAAAGTTGAGCATAAACCTCTGCAAGTGCAACATGATATAGGAATGAGTTATTCATAATTGTGGCATTATATATAAAAGTAAAATATAAGAAACTTGACTGATAAGTTTCATTACATCCACATTAAAGAGTGCTAAGAATGGGGAGCATCCCTATGAACTGATGCAGAGTAATATATTTTAAATAAAGAAGAAAGTCAGGGATGTGTGCTACATGCTAGACTTGTGTAAAAGAAAAATTTATAAATGACACATGTTCAACCAATTTTTACAAAATAAATATGGAAAATATGAAGAAGACAAAGTTATAATATTTATATGTAGAGATTGATGGAAAGCAGATGGGGAAATATGAACAGGAATAAGACTTTGCTGAGTATATTTCTTTATTTTATTTTATTTTTTGAGACAGTGTCTTCCTGTATAGTCCTGACTGGGCTTGACCTAATTATGTAAAGTGCTCTGGCCTCAAACTCATGGTAATCCTCCTGCCTCAGCCTGAGTGCTGGAATTATAAGCATGCATCACAGCACCACAAGGGTATATTTCTCTAGATGATGTAAGAAAGATTAAAAGGGAAATTAAAGTCATAAACATTCAAAATGAAATTAACTACAAATAAAACGTTGTGCATCAAATATATACAGAAAAATACTTATTCAAATCACTTTTGCATATATTTTGCTGACTATAGACAATACTTGGGCTATATTCTAAAATTGCAAAAAAATAATTCTTTAAATGATATTTACTATAAAGAAGTA
The DNA here is from genome assembly GCA_004026965.1 of Petromus typicus. Taxonomy (NCBI): domain Eukaryota; kingdom Metazoa; phylum Chordata; class Mammalia; order Rodentia; family Petromuridae; genus Petromus; species Petromus typicus. The sequence continues at coordinate 34,060 of PVIR01013469.1, forward strand.
GAAGCCTATTGGTGAGGCACACATGTGGTGATCTTGAAAGTGTTTTGTTCACATTATGTGATGAAGGAAATGAGATTTATTCCCTGGGTTATTATAGAAAGCCAGGGTTCTCAGAGATACAAATATAGGATGGGGAACCAAAAAGAACTCTGCATTACTGAGCTAAAACTGAAATTATCAGTGTAAATTCATGAATTTGGAAGTACATCTAACCTCTGTCCACTAAAAGGGGATAGAAGTAGTGTCAGCCCAGCAGCAGTGTATGAACCCACCACCCACAGCTTGCTTCAAGCCAAACTAATTACCTGACAAATAACAAAGGCTCCTTCTGAAACTGCTGATTGCATTTGTGATGAGAAAATACAAGACCAATCTGTAATCTTCAAAGACCCTGTGCAAACCACTGCCATCGCCAAAATACACCACTCTCTCAGCTAGCCTGAGCCATGGTTGCGTCTCTCCCAGCTGGAGCCCCAGTCTGTCTCCACTTTCACCACTACCTCTCATCCAGTCTAAGCAAATATCGCATTTCCTTTCCCTTCCCCTAATATCTATCTTCTAACACAAGCGGAAGTTCTACAGTCAGGCCATAAGAACACTTATCACTGCCTCCTGCTCACAATGGTGTGTGGTCATGTAATGCAGCAGACATTAAAAAGACAGGGAGTGTTTGAGCATAGATGGTGTCCTACTGTTGTAGACAGATAAGCTAGCTAGAAAATATTACAAGGTGCTTAGCAAGGCTAGTGGTTCAGCACAGAAGACAGTTGAAGCACATTTACTAAAAGATCATGATTCAAAAAAGAACTACCACATTAACATACTTCCAATAGGGATGAACAACAGTAACTGACAAACTAAATAGGCATCATCCACCTTGGGTGGAGACCAGAATCTCCCTAGCCTATTCCTTCTGCAGAAAGTTACAGAAAGTTTGATCCCACGTTCACTTACTATGTTGTGGGAGACAGGGGAAGAGGACCCAGTCAGAACTCTCATGGCAAGCTCCAGTTCCCCATGAGTCCCACAATAAAAAGATTAACAACCAACAAACAACAAAGTCACAACCTTGAGAAAAAGGCTGAGCTCAGGATCGATGCTACTCTGAGCAGCAGCAGCAGGGGCCAAATACCGCAGCAGCAGAAGAGCTCATAACCTGAGCTCAACGCAGCTTTATTTGGTACCAAGCCTTCACACCCATAATACTAGCATGCATAAAATAATATTTAAAAGGAAATGGGGTGTAGGGGTAAGTAAAGGAGAAAAATAATGTGATGGTAATAAAGGAAAATCCTGTGTGTATAAGGGCGGGAAGCTGTAGGGTGGGTAGGGGAATGGAAAAAATGAGAATCAAGTCATGTCATATCATACACTGGTACAAATTCTCAATGCCGAAAGTGACTATGATGTGTATATACAATGTACCAATAAAGATTTGAATAAAAAAAAAAAGACAGTCCCCAAGCCCTCATATCCAAAATCCTAGCATGCATAAAACAAGGTGATTATCCACAATAATCCCTGTAGTTTAAGATCCCTTAGAACAAGGCAGATAACCTTAAATCTCAGTAAATCCCAGTAAATCTTAAGGCCAATAATCTCAGTGCAGTAATCCTTATAATTTAAAATCCTGTCGGGTAGGGCAGATGTCCACAATAATCCCAGTAGTTGATCTCACAGGGCAAGGCAGACATCCCTAAGTCCAAGTAAGTCATAAGTCCGAGTAACTTGTTCACAGTTCCCAACACTATGTGACTAGCTTCTCCATTTAACCAATATTATCTGTTACACTTGGGGTAATCTTACTGGTTGTCATAGTTTTATCCACCTCATGATTTTCCATTGAATCAATATTACCTAAATGACTGTATCTGTGATTTTATTAATTGACTATAATTTTATCCTGTCTAGTATTTGCATCACTTTGGGGCCTTGCTCAATAAAACAGCTTTGAGAAGAAGGGTGGATGGTCAATCCACTTTCCAGTCCCCCTTCTGTCTTTCTTTCAATACATTCATCCCATTCTTAACTACCATTGTTCCTAGAGTTCATTCTTCATTTTTATAGAACACAAACTTAGCCTTTCAGATATTTAGTATGTTGAGTGTTACATTATTTAAGTTATTTCCCTTATTTAAATTATGTGAAGTGCTACATAACCATCTCATAGAATGGTGCATCTGGAATAAATATTGTTTTTGTTTTTGTTTGTTTTCAGAAACTCTACATCTCCCTGCATTGTGTTGATACTCCCTAGGGCAACATTCTCAAATCTTTTGGTTGTTCCTCTTATGCTGCCATCTTAAATAACATGGTTGTCTGGTTTCTTTTTTAATTTATCTTTTTTTTAAACCTATCTTCCTTTAGCATATTATAGTTCTTGCACATATGAAACTCAGAGGAAGGCAACATGATGATTTCTTGATTGTTTGGAAACAAGAGTATTTTCTCCACAGTGTCTCTGATCTTTGCCTGGAGAATCTGAATATATTTTATCACAAAACATTTGATTAATGATCCACAGTGGCCTAAGGTATTTTCTTTTATAAACGTGTATATTCACTTCTACTACTCCTTGTCTTCCCAACACACATTAACCTGGATTTTAAAAAGAAATTGCTCATCAGTGTTGACAACATTATGACTATAAATCCTGACCAAATATGTTAAAAGACTCCTTAATCCAGGGTCACTCCACTTGTTAAAGCATGGAAATTCCAATTCTTCAACTCATGGCACCTAGACAAATTACTGCTCTTGATGCTCCCTGAAAATATCCCAACTTGATTTTACAGTTGACTAACATAGCTAGAATTGTATCACCTGTGGGTGACAAAGACTATGAACGACCTGGACATGCACACTGTATACTGCAGTATTTCTGTAAAGTGGTCTGAGACAATGTAAGCTTTATCTCTTGTCTTCATTAAAAGGATCAGCTAAGAAGGAGCTGGATTTTGAAGGTCTGTCCTTGGTCTTGTACACTTGGTATTACATAGGATGCCAGCCTTCTTTCCAGTATCATCAATAAATGAAAGTAAAGAGTTTGTCACATTTTTATGCAGTCTATTGAGGTACCAATTTGTCTTTACTTTGCAGACCTCTAGGATTATTTGTAGCATCATAATATATTTGATGCAGAAAAAGCAGTAAGGCAATTTTTATGATTATGATGCATATGATAAGACTGGATTAATAATCCTTTGAAGAAGTGAGAGTATGAAAACTAGGAACATGGCTGAGTATCATATGACCTAGATATGAGGGAGCCAGCTCAGTTACACTGTATTTTGACAATCTCATTGGGTATGACAAATCCCACCTAAGATCTGGAAATATTTTAAAGGACAACAAAAAATTGAAGTAAAGCACTGAATTTCTTTTTGAACTGTCTTAAACTCTTTAATGAAACTAAAAGGGAAGCAAAGCAGTACTTCCAAACTCATTCCTAGCTAGAAGCAACCATCACCTTGATTCCAAAAGCAGAGAAAGACCCAACCAAAAAAGAGAACTACAGGCCAATATCCATAATGAACATCCATGCAAAAATCCTCAATAAGATACTGGCAAACAGAATATAGAGAATCATCAAAAAGATTATACTGACTAAGTTGGATTCATCCCAGGTATGCAGGGATAGTTCAACATACATAAATCAATAAATGTTATACATTATATTAAGAGATTGAAGGACAAAAACCATATGGTCATCTCAATTGATGCAGAAAAAGTGTGTGGTGATTCATCTTGACTGTCAACTTCGTTGAGTTGAGAGATGCTCAACAGATAAGTAAAGTGTACTTCTGTGTGTGCCTAGGTGTCACAGGGCATAACTGTGGGAATTGTATCTGGTCCCTGTCCCCAGCCTCTTTTCCTCTGCCACTGTTTCCTGCTCGCTTCCCAGGTACTGTGAACTGAACATCTATGATCTCCCACAGTGATGTTGTTTCTTGGAGCCAGCATGCCATGGATCAAATCCTCTGGAGCCATGAGTGAAAACATACTTCTCCTCCTGTAAGTGGATTTGTGTCACATGTTGTCAGTGTTGGAAAAGTAACTGATATACAAATTGAGTAATTTTTCTTCACTGTTACATAGTTCCCATAACTCCTCATAAAAGTCTATACAAAAATTCCAAAACATTATTCAAATTTCACCTAGAGTTCCTTTGTAGTGCCTGTACATCCTCTTGGGACTGTCCTTCAGTAACTGTTGTGAGACTGCAGCTTGTCAATTTGAGCAAACTGCAGTTCCAAAGATAAGAGAAAATGCCAGTATCTGGGTCCTGGTCGAAGTCACTGTGTAGACTGTGGAGAAAACCTGATTCAGATTATTCACATCTAAAAGGAAATGGTACATCTGGATAGGGAAGCAGGTGGGTAGTGGGGAAGAGCACTCACAATGAAACAAATCATTTGCGCGTAGATCTGGGGTCTTCCCAGTAAAAGTAATAACTAAAATCAGAAGTAATAAGATGTCTGAGGGGAAAGTACAGGGCAGCTAGAGTTAAGAAAACTGACAGTGAAACTAAACACAAACCAAACTTTAAATGTAAAATTTCTGAGGTGTTCTTCACAGTTCTTCACAGATACATGGTGGATTCAAATTCTCAGAATTGAGGCTAGTTTATAGTTTCATGGAAGTAAAAGTGAAATACCAGACTTTGTTGGAAAGGGTTTTGGTCTGGTTATAATTTCATAACTAATGGTAAATAATAATATTCAGCATTTATATACAGTGCCAGCAAGGTATGTTCAGTAAGATCTGGAGACTAAATCCATTTTAATTTATCCACTTTAAAATGCTAGAAGAATAATATTAAGGCTCTATAGGACAAACATACAAATCCACTCTGAATTCAAATTTATGAACTATCTCACCTAATAAATCAAGTCAGAGAAAGGAAACTAGTGACCTGACAGAGTATTTGAGACCTACTATTTCCTATGTACGAAACAGGAGTACATCTGTAAGCATTTCCTTTTTAACTGAGCATTTGCATTAACTTGATCTATTCTGTTATCAGCCGGAAGCAGGTGGGGGACAGACCTTTAACTTCCAGAAAGCTGTAGAAAACTAGCACACAATCAATTTTTTCCTGAGGTGAGATTGGTGATTAGCAGTATTTGCTGGCAGACTAGCATAATGATCACTTTATAGTCAGAAATACCTTCTTGTGGAGTCAGAGTAGATTCACACGAGGTGAACAGAGTGTGCTGCAGCGTAAGGTAATAAGGTCTGCATAAGGGCATCTAAGGTTGAGACAAGTTCTGCCTGTTTCCTGGAGCCCTGAGCCAGGCACAGAGTGTTTGAAGAAATCCAAAGCATAGCCCAGGCCAGTATGAGGGCCCATGTGACAATGGAGCCCTAATAGGCTGGTAAGTAACTAGCTTGAAGTTGTTTATGTTGCCCCATATCAGTCTGTCCCTAGATATCTGTCTAAATATAGTTAAATGTAGGGTAAATACTTTTATAGAAGTAGATGTACAGATGAAGTGAAAAAAAAAATTGGCTCATGGAGTATTTTTCTACAGCCTCATAAAAGTTAAAGGTTTGTCTCTTACTTGCTTCATGGAGATAAAAGCATAGAACTTTATATAGATATGCCTATACCTCTCTATATATCTAGCTATAGAAACATACTATAGGCATTTTCTGAGATATATAAATTCCTATGTATATATGGCATGGATATGTGGGTAATAAGATAAAAAACAGACAAGTAAGCCTGTAACAAGCTAATAAACTCCTAAACAGCAAAGGAAACACTGAAGAATGAAAAGTAATGTAAAAACAGAGGAAATATTTGCAAAGTTTATACCTGATAAACATAGTCTGGATAAAATCCAAAATATATAAAAGTTGCTAAAACACAATAGTAAAAAAATTTTTTTTAATTAAACAATGTGGAAAGAATTTTAATGGAAATTTCTTCAAAGAAAACAGACAAATAGCCAGCAGGAATAGATGCACAGTAGTACCCAAGGTAATTAAATAAAAGTCTCAGTATAACTCTACACCTGCTAGGATGATCTTTACCAAAGAATAACAAGCACTAGGAAGAGAGAGGAAAAACATGAGAGCATATGCATGGTCAGAGGACTTATAAATGCTGCATTTGCTGTGAGAAACAGTATGGGAGTCTCTCAAAAACTAAAATAGAATTACCATATGATCTAGCAATTTGATATTCAGGTATTTATCCATAATAATTAAAATTAGATTTACCAAGAATATTTGCATTTCCAAGTTCACTGCTGTTATTCAGAATAGCTAACATGCAGAAACAATCTAAATGTCGATCTACAGACAAATGGATAAAGAGAATGGAGTGTACATATATGTATTAATCAGCCTTAAAAAAAGGATTTTGCCATAAATAGCAACCCGGTAAACTTGTAGAACATACCAACTTAAATAAGCCTATGACAATAGGACTTATATTGCTTGATTCACTGATATGAATTATGTAAAGTATCCAAACGAAAATACTAAGAGGCTTGGTGTTTTACTTTTGACATTTAAGCTTTTAGTCTTCCAGAACTGGTTTTTGCATATGTTGGGAGAAATGAATCCAAATTCATCTATTTCCCTATTATTTTTTTTTATTCTATTAGTAATATAGTCTCTTATTTCTTCATTGACAAGTCATACCACTTTAGCTTTATATGTTAATCTCCACAAATATTTTTTGCTTTTCTCTACATCGAGTAATTACTCTAAGTTTATATAATATATTTTGGTACCGTTCCTCTACAAAATTCCTCTTCAAAAACTACTCAGGCTATTTCAAGATCTGTAGTCACACTCAACTTCAGAAAAACTTGTACTGAAGTCTACAGACATATCCTATTTCTATTATATCTTTCTACACTTCTGTACATTTTAAAATCTGTCTTAATGAGCCAGGGAGAAGTGCAGCTTAGTGGTGGAGCGTTTGTTTACATGGATGAGATTCTGAGCTTGATCCCAGCACAGTGGAGAGAGGGGAGGGAGGGGGCAGGGGCAAGAGAAGCAAAAGAAGGAGATCTTAATACACAGAGCTGTCCTGATAGAGATCATGCATGCTTTTAGTTAGATTTATTACTGAAAGCTTCATATTCACCATTGGCAATATCTTCTCTTTGAATGATCACTCCTCTTGAAATATATTTTAATTGCTATAGAGTGAAAAAATGCAACTTACTGTGAATCTAGTCACCTTGCTAACACTTAATTTGAAAATAACATCTTTAATTGGTTTTGTCTCTACATAGATGGATATATTTTCTCCAAATAGTAGTTTAACTCCTTCATTTTAATGTTCAGGTTTCTAGTCTATTTTCCTTACTATACAGCATAGGATTTCCAATAAAAGTGAATCCAAATTGGTCTCTTTGTGGCATTTTTTAAAGTAGATGCTTTGGTCATTTCCCTATTTAAAATACTATGCCCTAAGTGTTTTACAACTATTCCTTAATAGCTAAGGAACTATAATCTTATCATTGACTATAAAAATTCAAACAAATAATTTTCTTTGTCTGCTGAGATAAGCACATAGTGTGTGTTGTGACTTGTAATACATTTGCTCAGGATTTTCTCCTCTTTGTGAATGAACTGGATGCGTGCTGCCTTTCCATTGCGTGCTGCCTCAGTCAGCCCTTGTCTAACAGTACCCTGGCCTCACAGAAATCACTGGATTACAAATATTAGGTAGAGTCTGTTTTACAAATGTTTATAGAACTTGCCTATAAAACCAGCTTTCTAATATTTCCATCATAGGAGAAGTGTAATTATCCTTTAAATTTTTTAATAGCTGCAATATTATTGGAGTTTATTATTTTTGAGGTCATTTCTACTAAACTATTTTTCTAAAAATTCATCCATATAACTTATGGATTCTAATTTAGTATAGACTTTTGTACTGTAATAGTATCTTTAATCTCCACTGTATTTGTTTATGTTTATGTTTACCTTTACTTCCCTTATATACAGTGGACCCTCAACTTATGACTGATCTGACATATGAACAATGGGGTTAATTAGGTTAATGGAATTCACCTGCCTTTTGTTATCTATAGCATGCACCCAGGTAAACATTTAGATCTCATTTGTACTGACATACAACCGACTTGAGTTACAACCAGCCCTTGGGAACCAATCAAGTTTATGAGTCAAGGGTCTATTGTAATTTATGTCTTTTGCTTTTTCAGGTGGTCATTTTTAGCAAAAATTTATCTACTGTTCTTC
>PVIR01013470.1:0-42265 GCA_004026965.1 Petromus typicus
CCCTCTCCTGTGTCATTCACTGCATTTTCCTTTGGATACTGCAACCACACTGCAGCCTGTGCCAGTCCCTGACCACTTTCTGCTCTGGGCTCTGCAAATCCCTACCGTCCTCAACGGAAGCACTCCAGTCACTGCCTCTATGATGACTTTCCCAACTTTACTTCTTTTGAGTGGCCACTCCTCCTCCCCCCTTGGTTGATCATAGGTAGCATTTACAAGATAGTTCTCTTCTCTAGTCTTACTTGACAAGATTCTTTTTCACTTGAAGGCACAGCCTAAGTCTTACTCTGGATATTTCAAAAAACATATTCATGGTTTCCAGAATAAATACATGAGCTAATGAATTGTGCAACAAAGAGCCTTAGTCTATCCCCAAGTGAAATTTGCAACTCAGGAGTTGTCTGCATCCTTTTTGCTCTGGGGTTGTAGACATCCCTAGAGTTTTGTCTGAAGATCGCAAATAAATTGAAGCAACTTGGAGCTGTAAGTGATAAGAAAGCTCAACCCAGCTCTACTAATATAGACTCAAAGTAGATGAAGCCTATAAAATGTTCCATTTCACCAAGATATGGAGATAACAAAAGGGAGAATGAAATAAATGAAGCCCGTGTCTTAGTTATATAAACCTCAGAGTGTATTTGGGTAAATGAGCAATCTATACAGCAAATCTAACTGATCTTTCTTGAGAGTTATTTTACTTAATTGGTTGATTTAATTTCCTAGCAAATCCAAGCTGAAAGTGCTATCCTTGAGAACATTTATTTGCTACAAATCCCTTCTCTTATCTAAACTTCATTTATTTCAATTAATTTCCCATCATCCCTTCTCTTTAAGAGAATACAGTGTAATTTGAGTGTTTCACAGTTTTCTCTCAAGGTTACAGTTCAAGGATCTAACATACAAAGCTGAAGACTTTCAGTCTTACCCTCTAAAGCAATTCCAAGAATTGCTGGTGGGCCTTACGTATTACTAATGGGAATGGAAAATGGAAAAGCCATTTTGAAAAAAATAGTTTGGCAATTTCTCAAAAAGTTAAATGAAAACAGAATAAGAGTTAATAATTCCACTCCTAGGAATCTACCCCAGAGAACTGTGCATACATGTCCACAAAAAGACTTATACACAGTGAACTATTCAGCCATAGAGAATAAATATTTGTCATTCGCAGAAAGATGCATAAATGTGGGCATCATCATATTGAGTGAAATAAGTCAGACTCAAAAGATATATATCTAAAAATATGACATGGAAGCTGAAGGAAGCCCATTTTGGACAAAAGGAAGAGAATGATGAAGGGATAGGGGATTGAAAAGAGGGCAGTGAGGGGGTGGATATGATCAAAATATATTACGCTCAGTAAAGTCCAATATTTTGTAAATTAAATGGCACTAGTCATAATAAAAGGAACAAGAGACTTGTACATGGAAATCTGTGACAGCATGATTCATGGTGGCTAATGTGTTGAGACAAGGCATGTGCTCATCAACTGACGAATAAGCAAAATGGAGGACATGTATACATTGAAGCACTGTTCCAGAACAAAAAGATGGAGATTACCATACATGCTGCAACACAGGCGAACCTCAAAGACATGAAGTTGAAATAGCCAAACACAAAACAATGCACAGTGTACTATCCCACTTATTTTATAGGTCCAGAAAAGGCAAATTTACACACACAGAAAACAAATCAGTGGTTACCTGGGCCTGAAAGGGGTTGGAGAGTAGGGCAGAAAGAACTGACTACAAACAGTCTTGAAGAAATTCTGAGGGGTGGCAGAAATGTTTGAAAACTAGGTTATGGGGATATTTGCCAATCTGTATAAGTTTGAAAATAATCATTGGGCTGTACGTTTAAAATGGGTAAGTCCTAGGATATATAAACTTTGCCATTAGAAAGTTGTTTAAAAAATGTTGAAATTGCCACATGGTTCTCTTCATATTTTTATATCAATGATATTATTGTGTCAAAAGGCTTTTCCAGGTACTGTTTTTAAAAAAGTCTTTAATCACAGAATATAGAATTTAAATTGGTTTCTTTCCTTCTCTTCAATGCCCTGAGGCCCTTCACCTTTATAGCAGTGGAGACATATTCAGAATATGAATTTTTTTCTCCTTCAAACTAATTAAACTCTGATGATATCAGCTGTATTGCCAGCACACCTGATTAAGGCCATGATGCTAATTAAATTCTTGAATGATTAGAAATCCAAATCATTAAACTTGGTTCAGTCATAGGACTTGCTGCCTGGCTGCAAAACAGTAGAGGAAGCATCTAGCATCATTCAAGGTTGGTGAGGTTCTCAAGTTTAACACAATTCTAATGAGAAAATAACACTAACTATGAATGGCTAAAACTCCCCTGTTTATTGGCAACATTCCCCATCTGGAGGCAGCTTCCTCCTGGATGTGGGATCCTAAGAAGATGTGACAAGGAGGTGAACCCTGAGCTTTGGAGTCAGAACCCAGATCAGATTATGTCTCTGACACGTGGGAAATTTTATGTAAATTCTCTGAACCTGTATATGTTCATCTGTAATATGGGATCTGATTATCTTTAGGAATTTGAGGTCTGATTAAATGAGGTTACCTATGTGTCAAGGGTTCTCGAATTCTGGAGGTGTTTAACAAATAAATATAGCCATAGGCTGGATTAAATAAGACAAGGAATCTTACTTCAGTCATCCAACAAATACCAAGTGCCTACCATTGAATTCCCTGAATTCCTCAAATTCAGTAAATATTTTACTAACACCTGCTACCTTTCTGGTGGTATTGTTAGTGTTCAGGATACATTCTTGTGGATTAAAAAAGACAAAAATCCATTCCATCGCAGTGGCTACTTACATAAAAACCATAAACATAATAAATAGCTAAGTTATATATGTTCGATTTAGTAATAGATTTTATGGAAGAAGAGCAGAGAGATTTGGAGTTATGGAGGTGGGAAAAAGAGTGGGTTGCAATTTAGGGTGGTGAAGGAAGGGTCTACTGACCATGTAGAAGATGAGCAAAACCTTAAAGGAGGTGAAGGAGTTAGCTGTCATCCAGTAGGTGTCTGGAGATGACAGGGAAGCTCCAGTACAAAGGTCCCAAGCAGTCTATACTAGACACCTTCCTGAAGCACCGTGGAGACTAGTGGCTGTGCCAGACCCTGGATGTAACAGAGCATGGTGCAGAGTTAATACTGTGATTATAACTTTTATATATATGTGAATGTGTGCATCTGTGTATTTTTAAGCATAGTCTTTTTCAGAATCAACTGTGCACAAAAGGTTACTCAAACACTTACAGAACTTTTGTCAGAACTTGCAAAATATGGATTGGAGGCTGAGAGAATGAGGAAGGATCATGCGTAGTAGTTCCTTCAATGTTTATATTTTCAAACTTTTCTCTTGTTGCTGGCTGGATATAAGTCATATAATGGAAAGCACACTAAATTCAGAATCAAAAGACCTCAAAAATTGTCCCTTTATGATCTAATTGTGTGACTTGGGCTTGCTCTCCAACTCTCCTGAGTTTTATTACCCTCACCTACATAATGACAATTTTCCTCTGTATTGTCTACCCCCAAAATGCCTAGGGTCAAATAAAGAAGCACATTTGAAGTCATTTGGTAAACTACAGAAATAAACCCCAGAGTGAGGAGAGGGGTCAGTATTGAAGAAAGGAGGCTGATAGAAAGTGGAGGATGATCAGTTATCTCTTATAGTCAGAATAGTTCTGGCATTTCTGCACAGAGTAGATTCATGGTGCTAATGTATGCACGCTGGTGAGTTTTGTTTTGCTGGGGGCTTAGATGAGATTTCTTGGTGGATGTGCCATTCATGACATAGTCAAGGAAACCACCTCATATAATGCAGCGATCCTTCTAGGACAAAGACTGAGGAGATGGCTCTTAAGAGAGGCAGGTTTAGCTATTTTAAAGCCATCTGCTCACGGAACTCTTGCTGAGACCTGGAAATGGGGTGGATACAGGAGACTCTTTTTCCTTTAACATTGTTGGGTTCATTTTCACCCAGTTCCCCAGTCACCTGGGTTTTACAAGTAAGGCATGTAGGAATATCCTGTGGTAATAAATCGGTATCAGTGGGTGCTGCACCTTTCTTTCCATGAACTGAGACAGTCTGTCCTCTCCACAGAGGAAAAGGAGTCAGACTAAAGGCAAGTTCTTGGGAGAAGAGAGTTATGCAGATGAATAGCAGCAAGATACTGTGTAAGATAATGTGTATCTGGTTAGGACATAAAGTCAAGCTTGGCAGAGAAACATCACTGAATCTTAAGAACTGTTGGGTCTGACCATGGACATGATGCAGGTGAACCTTTGCACCTATGCATTAGTCTCACTCTGAATTGTAAGCTGCTCTGAAATAGAAGCAAGGTTTCTATATATCTTCTCCTTCCAGGGTTGACCCCAGTGCCTGGGGTTCTACAGGCTCTCAGTCAGTCTAAATGACAGGGTGGCCCTGGCATTGTGCATGCAGCCAAGCTGCGTAGGGAAGGAAGGTCAGGCCTGAGTTTCCCACAGTAGCTCATCTCATTGTCCCATGATCCTTAGGATATGGTGGAGATTTGCTGAAAATCTTTCTCTTTTTTGGTACCCATTTGCTTTAAATGGGCTTGCAGCCTCAGTCTGGGATAGATATGGGCATTGTGATCTCTTTATATAAAACTGAGATGCTCAGTCATATGGGGTTTCTTGGAATGGCTTAAATATATTGATAATTGAGGTATCAAAGATTGGAAGTTTCTATAGAGGTTACAGGTGTTTAATGACTTTCAAAAAGGTCCATTCTATTAGTATATGCATTACATGACCTTGTCATAACCTTCTTGGATTCTGTAATGACCGCTTGCGTACATGAAACCCATCCTCGGGGAGGGCTCCGAGGCAACCGCTCTACCTTCCTCTTCCCAGATCTTCCTGTTGAAACTTCTTTGTGTTATTTCAGTTAACTTTGGTCAGGATTTATTTAACAACAGTGAAGTTCCTTGCTTTGACTACAACATATTATGTTTTTCTGGTTTCATTTGTTCTTGAATTCTGTGCTTTTCTGATAATAGAAGACACATGCAATTTTTACCTGTACTCCTTCATATCAGTTGTGCCAAGATGCAAAATCATCTACTGGAAGATTTTATACCAATTCCATGTTAATGTCTTATAGAACATTTTATTTTTTTAAGAAAATATTTTGCACCCATTTTAATTAGTTTATCACTAAGACTCATATACAATCTCTAAAATTCTTTCCAACTTGCCTGTCATAAAATTGTAATTTCCTGTGTGGCATGGAGTGAAAAAGGTAGTATAATAATGCTATAAAATGTCCTTGTTGGAATTTTTCACCCTGGGAGATCAGATATAAATGGAAAGAATGTTAATCTCGGTGGAAGAGATGTTAGAGGAATTCAGGATGTTTCTATTTTCATTTTTAAAGCTCCATTTGCTAATGTATTGAAGTAAAGTGGGTCCACTCCAGTTTTTGTGAAAGAATTTCATAATGATGGGTTCTGTCTGATGGAATTGTGTCTCTGCAGAGTCTGGCCTTCCTAGCTGAATCACCTGTGCGTTCTCCAGGAGAGAAGGGGTGGAAGGAGCCAGTGGGGACTGAAAAGGTAAATGTCACTACATCCAGCATGCCAGTCTTTAAAATTAAACATGGAATGAGCAGATTGCAAAGTGTCATAGCCATACAATTTATACAATTCATTAGGCCATATTTAAATTAAAAGTAAATGATAACCCTTCTGTTTAAAAATTAACTGAACAAGTGCTATTATATTGAATTGAAACACTTAAACTTTTGTTTCTGTTGAATAAATATACTCCACACTGGAGAGGAAAAAAAAAAAAAAAACTCCACCAAGTGTATCTGGAACTGGCCTGTGGCCTTTCTTCTGCATAGCATGGCAGAGAAACCAGTGCTGAGAAGGTGCACCCAGGACTGAACGGTCCCCTCGACGGGCAGGGGGACCAAGCGTGAACTCAGTGGTCTCAGAAACAAGATTACCAGAGCTAACAATAGAAAATATAATTCGTGCAATATTTAGGACACATCTGCACTAAAGCACTTATTCATTATTTATCTGCTGAAATGTAGAATTTTTCCCAGTGCTGGGGATTGAACCCAGAACACTTGTACTGACTTATACCCCCAGTTCCTTACAAAAAAAAATTTGTTTTTATCTGAAATTCGCTACATTGTCCAGGTGGGACTAATATACAGGTGTGTGCCACTGTGACCAGCTTAACGAGGTACTCTGTTTTTATGTGGCCACCGAATTTAAGGGATAGCTGAAAACAGAGAGCCCATTACCAAGGGGGGGGGGCGCTTTCAGATAGTGAGTGACTATAATGGGGAGGATGGAGACACGAGCGTCATTCCTGTACTAGGATTTGGGAGGAGATTTGCACACGATCCCTACAGGCAAGGCTCTGATCAGAGAGGGCTCTAGATAGGTAGAGCTGGTACTTACCGATGACTAGACATCACTTCCCAAAGAACAGGATCAAGGTTGCCAGGGCCCTACAAGCAGAACAATCAGAATGCACAAGGGCACAGAGCGGTAAATCACCTCAAGGATCTTTTCCGAGGAAGCCTTTTTGGTCTCACTCAGAAGTTATTCTCTCCTTTTTCTGTCTCAACAGCCTTTGTTAGAGTTTTTGTATTTGCTGTTTGGGACATCTGTGACGTGGGTAGGTGCCCATTACGGTGCCAGGTAGCAGTAGGTTACGAGACAGACCCCAAGTACATTTACTTGTGGGGCAAATGATCCAGATATTTTTCCAGACCATTGAAAACAAGCACACCAAACATTTCTATTTTTTTTTTTAGCATAGCAGCGTTTTGCTATATACGTATTTAAGTATTCTCTGAAAAGTAGTTCACATAATAGCAAAACATAGGTACCCATTTCCTCTGAGCGAGAGTAACAACAGGAAAGGGGCCAATGGAAAAATAACGAGAATTCCTTGCATTCCGTAAGCTTGATCCCCTGAGCCAACCCAGCCTGCTGGAGTACAGGGAAAACTTGCGCAGCGCTATCTCCGCAGCCTACTGCGTTTGAATATTATCTTTTAGGGGAGACAGATTGTCTCCTATCTTATGTGTGGTACATTTTTTTTTTTCAGTGCTTAAATTCCTATGAAATTTATGGCGTTATGTAAATAGATAAACAGGATTCTGGTGTCCTCATTTTGGGGCACAGAAACGGAGGAAGCCTGACTTGTTGTAGGAGGGAAATTTCTTGCTGCGCTTTTTCTCCTACTGGTTTGATTAGGATGGAGGAAATTATAGTCCACGCAGGGTTTTCCTTGTTATTGTTTTGTTGCTAGAGGGAGGAGAGGATTATTTGGAGAACTATACTTTGCTCATTAGCTGTCTAAGGGTTCAGAGTAGTTTGAGCCTTTCAAGTCCAGCAGCCTTTATCATGTCTCTGAAACTAGTGCTACACGCTGTTTCTCTCTTTCCTATTCTTGGTACATTGCCTACATGCCCTGACCACACAACGATTTTTTTTCCCAGTCCTCTGAGGACCTTCTACAGTTTTCAGTACCCGAGAAAGGTCCATATTTGACCCTATGTGCCATTGGGAAATTTGTCCCTTCAGGACTCTGAGGACGATGTGGTTTCCTCTCCCTGGCTTGGCCACAATGCCAGAGTCCGGGCCGAGTTTAACCCCGCGCCTCCTTTAGGTCCGCCAGGGTTTGGTTTCTGCTCTCCTGCGCCACCTGCTGGAATCAGCTCTCTACACAAGCGTCCACCCTCTACCCCGGGCGTCCCAGCAGGGACCGGGCAGAACCTCAGCCCAAGCCGGCCTTGCTCAGGCTGCCGAATTTGTGTCCAGACTTTGTCTGTGCGGCCTCCTCTGGCTTCCCAGCTCAGAATCCCGTGTTCTCAGGTGACTTGCCTCTAGTCACTCAGACCCTGAGCTCCTCGGCCAGAAGGAGGGAGCTTGACATTTTCGGGATGCAGACTGGCAGCTCCTGCCCGAATGTGGCAAGTTGGGCCACCTTCTCCTTCCCAGAGAAAACGCATATGGATTTCTTTTAAGATGTCATCGGGCACCTGGCGTTATCCTTCAGTGGATTTCCCACTGTGTCCCCAAGATGTCCCTTGATTGCACCACTCAAGTTCCTCCCGAGATACTCAGGAAGTGGAAACGTTGCCTTTTGCCTCTTAGTGATCTGGACTTGCTATAGTCTCACGAAAGCTGTGGCTCTAACCAAGCAACTGTAATGGCCTGCAGAGCTGCTTTTGTATTAGCCAGATTATGGAGTAAATCAAGTTATGCTCCATTCTAGCTTGATGTCTCTTGATTCCAGTTGTTTCCAGCGGTTTCTTCCCCATAACACGCAGCCAGAAGCGCGGCAGCTGTATCACGAAAGCTTGTGTGACAAGCAGACTCTCTCTCTGAAACTTCTATTTTTCTGTAAAAGGAAAAACAGAGTTGGGATTCTCAGAGTTCATTCCTAATGTCAGCCCTGCCCCCCTGCCAAAAAGCTGATGAGGAACAGTAGCGACTTCTATTATGATTTTGATGAAAATGAAGATAGTGACCAGCTCTTGTCTCCTGAAGTAGAAAAAAAATGAAGTCTGCGTGGACCATAAGAGATTTAACGTCCTGAGAGCAAAGGTCACCAGCTGCTCTGAGGAAACACACACGGAAGCATATACCAGCCCTGAGAGGGTGATGCCCATTTAGCTTAGTGAACACTTACTAAGCTCCTTCCTCATGTTGGCACCCAGGGCAGGCTGGGGTTAAAAAGGTTCAGTGCAGCACTTCAGCCCTGAGAAGGAAGAGACAGAAGAATAAGCAGACAGTGTCAGTATCATTTTTCGATTTCTTCTCTCTAAGGGGAGCTGTGACCAGGGTGCTGTGGGAACAGAGAGAAGGGGACCCTGCATGTGAGCTGTGCTGGCAGGGAAGGCTCTAGCAGAAGTGGTGCTCCTGCTGAGTCTTCACACGGTGGGGAGGATGATAAACACAGACAGTACGTCCTGGGAGAGGAGCTAGTGAGGCTGGCAAATGTACAGGCCATTCAGGCCATGGCGCCTCTCCTCAGCCCTTGAGTCTTCTGGGACAAGCTACTGTCCTACAGGACCTATCATGGTGGGCAGAGGGCTCAGTTTTCTTTCACGATGGGCTCATCACCTTATTGCAATAGCTTCTTACATGGGGAGAATGCTGCTTTTCTGTGCATCAGGGTCCTTGAAGCAGCCTCTCCACCAACATTCCGGGCACTGCAGAACCAGACATCTTTGATGCTTTGATTCCATGTAGCTGAGAGCAGCCTGTGGAGTCAGGAAGCCTGGAGCAAGAGCTCTGCAAACCATCCAGGGCACCACCAAGGGGAGTGCTGGGACCAGGATCTGCCACACAGCTCTCTCACAGCAGTTACTGTTTGAATTACCACAGATTATTTTATCCAGCCCAGTGTACAGATGGGAACATTGAGACTAACATGTATGGGGCCACTTTCTAGATCCCAGACAGGATAACCTGTCGTTACTCTTTATTTCTTCTTGGTCCTTGCTTCAGTGCTGAAGCCATTTTGTTGCTGAAGTGGGAGCCTCGCAGAGGCATATTTTCCCAGAGGCTGGCGCTTGTTAGACATGGCCCGTTTCCACTGGATACTTGGCCTCTTGGCTCGTAGTGATGGGGTGGGGGTTCCTGGCTACCCCAGGGAGATCATTCAATCCCAGCCATGGCAGCTGGTGTCCTCAAGGCCCCGGGCCATTGATAGAGAGTGGAATCTGGGGCAAACAAAGCAAGGAGCAGTGGTGGCTGCAGACCTGAGCCCTGTGTGCCCATTGGCTGGGGGAGGCAACCAGCTGAGTCTGTGCCAGGCACTGTGCAGCTTCTGTACCCCCTTCTCAGGCCCCTCAGCTCATCCACTGGCTTTCAAACCCGGGCATACTGAATGGGTCTTTGTGTGCACCCCAGGAGCTGGCTCAGAAGAGCCCTGATGGAAATGCTGGCCAGCGACGTCTCCTGTGGATCCAGGCGCAGACAGGCTTGGTGCCCGTCTAGTGGGAGGTGGGGCTTTTCCGAGAGTCTGGGAGAGCAGGACCCTGGTAAGTGGGGGAGATGTTCTGCAATCCTGTGAGGTGGCATCTCATCCAGGGGGTCCGGGGTCTGGCCACTCCTAACCTTTCCCCCGGGCTGTCTTTCCCACTCTCTGAGCTACCCTCCCTCCCTAGATGGGTTTTCACCTGAGTTCCTGTATATCTCGGGCTGAGCTCAAGCCTATGATTCTTCCTCACCCTGCTAGATTATAGTGTTCACTGCACCTGGCTTCAGTGTCAGCTCATTGGGGTAATATTCATAACAAGAAGTGCCATTCCATTCTACAGTCAGCCCCTAGGTGTCAGGGATTGTGTTAAGAGCCTACTCCCATTTAATTAAACCTTTCAGGTATCCTAGAGACATTTTATCTCACGATCCTCATTTCACAGGTGAGAAAAACGAGCTTTAGAAATGGTAAGCACCCCAGGTAGTTCTGAATAGGAGGCTGCACACAGCTGGGCTGGATCTCTGCCCTGGTTTCACCTTTCTAGGTTTCCAGGGGTCTCTTGCCAAACACTGAAGTCCTGGGCCACTTGTACACTCAGCTACTGGAGAAATCCCCTGTGCTGCAGAGGCTGCTGTTGGAAAAACCTCCAGTCTTGAGACCTTCTGAGGTCTCATTCTGTGTACATTACCACTCCTTCATGCTCTGTGTCTCTTCTTTTTAATCAAGAGTAGTATTCTAAATGACAGAATAAATTGGAGCTGTAGAGGAAAACCTTATACAGAAGCTAAGTATTGAAAATTTTAAAGACCTTCAGCCTCATCTCTTAGAACAGAGTGGTTTGAAGAGACAGAGTACAGGATGCGTAGGGGTGTGAGTGGCCCCGCCTCTGGCCAATTGCACACACTGTCCAGCAGAACCCTCCTCTGTCAGTGCTGGATGAGGGTTAACCCCATGTCTGACTCTGAGACTTTCTCAGCTCAGGCTGGAGGGCAGCCAGGGATCTTGCTTTTACTTTTTTCTTAGGAGACAGAGGTAGTGGACAATGCCACGGCCGCACATTGACCTGGCTTCTCATGAGGGACAGGACTGGCTCAGGAGGGGTGTGACAGTCGAGCTTATGTAGAGAAGCATAGTGGCCCTTTGGGGGCAGAAATGTTAATTGTGGCTTTTAGAACAGCTCTGTCTGCTGAATCACTGGCCGTCTGTGAGGGGCTACAGTTTTCTATTTGCAAAAAAGGCTATGAAAATCTATGGTAAAAAGAGAGACAGCAGAAGAAACATAGCGAGGAGAAATTCTGGCTGTGTGATATGGTGAGATATCAGGCAAAATTGTAAATTGCCCGCCAAGGCTTTCTTTGGTCTTATCAGTTCTTTCTTTTTAAGAAAAGTTAGCTTCTTGTCTGTCTAGGCATTATCTCATCTTTTTATAGCTTATAGTCTATACTTTTCTGCAAATAGAAGAATGAGGGTTGACTATTGTAGACTACACATGGGGGGAGATTCTTTTTTTTAAAAAGTGTGGTGCTAGGGATCAGACTCAGTCCTTTGCACATGCTGGGCAAGTGCTCTACCACTGTGCTGCAGTCCTGAATGACTCACCTTTAATGTACACAGAGAAACTCTCTGGGCCTGGAATTCTCATTTATGCATAGCATAGCACATTCTCTCCCTTCATGTGATGGGTTGCTGTCTATTATTAGCCACTTTTGTTTTCAGCTACAGAAATCATAACGTCATAATGAGATAGAGACTCGAGTGGTCGTTCTGTGTGTTATTCTCCAAGTTGCTTTCTATAATCGCTATGCAGCTCTCTCATAGCCAAAGGTCTTTGAGTATGACTCCCTATTAAACCATTGCTATCATCATGGATTATTCTTGCAAGCTCATTGTGGTGACACATAATAAATACTTATGCTTTGAGAAACTGAAGCATAAGTGCCATGAGAAATACCCATCATAATCAAGATGATTAAGGTCCTGAAGTTGGTGATTAAGGTCCTGAAGGTGTAGGAATCTGAGCAGACAAGAGCCACATCCATCCAGTAGATTATCTTCCAGTTTCAGCCCTTCTCAATGCAGTGCACTATCAGACTTTCATCGTTTTTGTGAGGAATCACCTCTTTTTCACTTTGCTAGTTACATTTCTGAGAGTAGAGTTCACCATTAAAACAAATACTTGCTAGAGATAGCAGAATTGGAGGGCTTCATGGGTAATGCAGTGTGGACACGGTGAAGGACTTGTTGATTCTAACAAAGAAAGTAGGGC
Organism: Petromus typicus; assembly: GCA_004026965.1. Classification (NCBI taxonomy): domain Eukaryota; kingdom Metazoa; phylum Chordata; class Mammalia; order Rodentia; family Petromuridae; genus Petromus; species Petromus typicus. The sequence continues at coordinate 12,287 of PVIR01013470.1, forward strand.
AAGTGAAATTTGCCACTGGTATGCGGGCTCCATGAAGTCTTGGTAACTTTCCAGGTCAAAGTCTTTTATTCATAGGGCAACATGCTAGTCATTTAGACAATTTAGTCTTTGTGAATAGAGATGTCCACATGCCCATTGGTCAACAGGCAGAGTAGAATCACTTGTTTGGACTATGACCAGTGGGCAATAGAATAACATTAAGAATTTTCAAACAGGAAAGGGACATTGTCAGAGGCATACATTGAGAAGACCAACTAAAAGTCACATGTGAATGGATTACAGTTGGTAGATGCTAACCTGGAAAAACCAACTGGAAGATATACAGTAATGGTCCTGTAGGGAAAAAAAAGAGAAAGAAACTTACCATGGAGAACTGCAGCAGGAGTAAAAGAAAGGGACCAATTCAAGACATACAGTGCAGAAAGATTGGGAAGAGCTTGGTAATGCAGCAGCTTTAAAGGAAGGGAATGTGCAAGGGAGGAAAGAAAACCTACGGTGCAGTCACTGTCAAACTGTGTATTTGTCTCGTGGCCAGTGGAAGCACCTGAGCATTCTGCACTTTTTCCTGTCATACAAGAAGGGGAAATAATGTCCTGTTAGCTGTGCAAACTTAAAGCTGCCCTTATAAGGCAAACTGACAAAGGATAGCCAATGTCAAAAGTAGAGTGCCCCAGCTCTTCGTTGATTATGGTGTTTATTACTCACATTGCTTTTGGTGAGTAAGGCTCTCTGTACACAGAAGGGAAGATGGCTTTCCACATAATTAGGAACCAAAAAAAAAAAAAATCTAACAAAGTACTATCACAGTGTCTTGCCCAGTCAGCAGAATTAGGTGATTTTCAGTGTTTTAAATCAGTTGCCAGCCTCCCTCTTCATTTCACTGTTTCCCTATCCATGATCTCATGGTTCTGGTACCACATTTCCTCAGCTTTAACAATGACGTGGGAAATGATTTTTTAAATAAGTTCTGTGTTCACTGCTATTGTGCCATCTGCAGAGTAAAGAACAGTAGGCTTTTGGAAGTCTAGGAGAGATGGCATCTTATGGCCTTCCAGGTGAACAGGTATAGTGTGGGACCACTGGGTTTGTTCCCTGGCATCTCTCTGTGGGCATATTATTTCACGCTGATTTCACATGAGAAAAATATTTTGACAAATGATGTCCAAAGAACTAAAGGTGTCTTTAATGATCCACTTGGGCCTAGGATCTATCTTCTTTTATCACATAGGTTGGTCCCTAGCCAAGAACCTATGAAATGCTCTGAGCAGCTCTTGAAGGGCCACCTGTATCTTTAATCAAAATGAAAATTGACTTTTTATAACTTCATTTAATCTCCTATTTTGAAGTTGCTTTTAGCTCAAGGTAGTTATTTCCTTCTTGATGTGAAATAGAAATATCTACTATTCATCAGTTAATACAGAAGAACTGCATATTATTGTATCTGTACCAGTTTGTAATTTTTTTTCAGAAGCATAGATATATGATTAATTTTTATTACCAAATCCTAAAGGGGGCTAGAAAGGCGATATGGTGCTGGGTCCTAGGGAGTTACCTCCATGCCCCTCTTACCATAATGTCAGCCTTTTTGAAAATACACTGGGACAAGCTTCATTTGCTAGAATGTGTTCACCCAGTGGTAAATGAGACATACACAATATCATTGTATTTTAAGATAGGATTTTTGACTGGAAGCCCTGTAGTTTTCTCAAGAGTAAGAAAGTTCATTTCTAAATGACTTCTCTCGGTGTCTGGACATAGACACATTTGGCCTGTGAGCTTGTGTTTAGGTTTTTCTTTCCAAGAGATTCTATATGCCCAGTCTGAAGAATGGCCCCAGAGTTGGAGCATGGAGGAGGAGGTGTGCTGTTGCCTTAGCCATGAATCAATGCCAATAACCAGAGACATAATTCTATGATGTTTCTGTTGTTGAAAAGACACTATTTGGCTGCTGTTATGGTGTCCTCTCAGAAGTGGTCAGTTCTCAATGAGCCGTACATGGATTACATGCTTTGTGCATTATCCATGGATAATTTTTAATTCCAAACTGGCCATACTGCTGCTTGACATGCTCTCCTGAAGATATCCCTCCATGTTTCCCCTAGGCAAGGGATAACTAGCGAGTGCTATGCACTCTAACATTAACATTGCTGAGAATAAACAATGATGCAAGTTTATTGAATCACTGTGGTGTCACAAAAAACAACTTTGGAGTAACCTCTCCTGAAGTTGCATGACTTCTGCCCAAGCACTTCTCTATGATTATTAAAAGAAATAAAAATGATCTATATACTGATTCCCTCTTCTCAAAGCCAAGACTTACAGGAATATAGTTGCAATATTCAACTCTGAACCTCGTGGAAGGTCAGGAATGACACATAAATTCTTCTGCCAATTTGAGGTCCCGTGGGGCTTGCACTAAAATCCTTCTAGCCTTTTCTCAGACAGTTTCCAAGGGGGTGCTTTGGAACCATCTCCTCTATGCTTAAACAAAGTAAAACCTGATCAAGCAATGTACAATCAAGGCGAAAATTGATTTTACTCCATCCCCTCCTTGGGAAAAGCACCCTGGGCCGGTTCCACTTTAAAAGTGAAACGTGCACTTCCCATGTGCAGTTTCTCCACGAGGAGGGTCCTGTTCCTTTCAGGGAGGGAACGTAAGCGGATCTCGGGAGAAACCACTGGGCTCAGCAGTTTTAAGACTTGTTGTAATTGGCCTCGAGTAAAAGAATTCAACAAGCTGTACCTGCGCCAAGGAAAATGCAAACGTTTCCCTGAAACAGAGGCATTTAGGGTGGATGAGATGAACTGGACTCATCTGCAAACCCAAGTAGAAAAGCAAGGTGAACAGAAAAGCTGGACAGTCAGACAGGCTCCAAACTGGTCTTTTGCTCACTCGGTCATAGGCGGAGGCAAGGGCATCTTCGGGTAAAGGATCTTGGGAAGGCGGCTCCCCCTCTGCTAGAGGCCTCCTTCCTTAAGGACAAAGCCAATCTTTTTGCCCAGCCTGGCTCCCTACCAGCTGCTTTATTCTCCTCTATGCTCAGCCTGGTGCCTGTGGACACAGGGGACTGGGAAAACTCTGATGTCCTCATGCCAAGAAGAAACTTCCTGTGTGCTGGCTGCTCCTGGTTCTCCAAAAGGCCTCACAGGTGTTCTGTGTGTACACTTGGGGTCCACCCCTTCACCTATTCCCATCTGACAGTGGCTCCCTGTCCTGAGCACACCTCCTGCTTGCCATGTGCCTTGGCCCACAAGGTCAATGAGCAAATGTTTGTGGACTGATGGGTAGGAGTTGATAGCAGGGTTTTTTACTCATATTTAAGTTCATTTCTCTCGGGTCTCAGAGTGTAGGGCAGGTGTTTAGCCAACACTTGATGGGTAGGATTCTTTTCCCCCAATGAGTTAGTAATCTTCAGCAGCCAGGAAGACTGGGTTTCTTTGAGAGGAAAGCTGGTGAGAAAAATGAAGATCGGAAAGAATCAGGAGTTCAGCATCATTCTGCCTTTCCAATCAAATTTTCCTGCCTTCTCTTCAATCTGTGTTTACCCCTGTCTCTGACTTTTACCTCCTTTGGAGAACCTAAGATTGTCTTGGAAGGTTCCCTGTTGTCTCAGATCTCCCTGTAAATTCTGCTTCAGGTCATGCCACATCTAAATTTTGCTTTCTGCTCTTACCCTCTGCTCTTTTCCTTCATCCCCAAATGTCTTCTTCCTCTTCATCTAAGCCCTTTGTTCCTTCTGCTCAATTGGGAGTCAATTCTTTTTTAAAAGATAAAATTGGCTAATATTCATGATTTATATACGTAAATGTACATAATATCATAGGTACATCTCTTTTTGGGGATTGGTATATGGGTGAAGCACATCTTAATCATTTGAAATCCTTTTACATGCCTCCATCTCTTTCTCAATTTCCAAAAAGTTTGTCTTTTTGTTTCCTATCATTTTTCCTTTGATTAACTTTTATTTATTTATATTCTAGTTTCCTTATATAAGAGAAACCATGAGATATTTAACTTTTTGTGTCTGATTTCACTTAACATTATGGTCTCATGTTCCGTGCATTTTCCTGCAAGTGGCATGATTTTGTCCATCTTTATGGCTAAACAACATTCTCTAGTGCATATTTTCCACTTTTTCCTTCTCTGTTGCTGGGCCTCTAGGCTGTTTCAGATCTTCACTGTTGTGAGTTGCGGTGCTATAAACATGGGTGTGCATGTGTCCCTATAGGATGATATCTTGAACTCTTTTGGGAATATATCCACAAGGGGTATGACAGAGTCAACTGGAATTTCTGTTTTTAATTTTTTGAAGCATTTCCATCGTGGTTTTACTACTTTACACTCAGCGATCAGTTCTTTAATAATCCCTTTCTTTTGTCTGCTGTCCCTGCCAGCTTTCTGCTCCTTTCTACAAGTCTCCTCCAGGTTGTGTCATGCCAGTGGCTTCAAGCACGTACCATGTGCCATCCCCACCCACAGGTCCATGATATTGTGGAATTCTTTGTTCAAAAGTTCACCTCTTTGTCGTTCTGATCCTATTCCTCTCTCTTCTCAGTCTGTATTGTCTGGCTAATACATATATGACAAACATGGCAGAGAGGCGGACAATTTTATTTACATTTTTTTTTACCAGTAATACATGATATCAATGTGATCTCTCCTCTTAGAGCTAGTATTTTTAAAATTTACTATAATTCCAACTTTCAGAAATCCTGATTAACTTTAAGCTGTGTTATTGTACTCTGGTACTTTACTGAGGGTAAAGTACCATATTTTCTATTCATTTTCCCCCATATCTTGCTGATGCATTTTATTTGTGTATGTTTTATTTTTTTTTGAACCTCATTCATATGGCCAGTAGCTAAATAAGTGGGGGAGGCTGTGTTCAAATAGGTATCTGGCAGCTACTCAACTAGGGAAGACAGAAAAGAGATTCGGACATGGGTGTGGAATGAGGTACTTGATGAGACAGTTTCTCTGTATCTCTTAAAACTGAAGGTGCTCCTTAAATTGATCTTTCCAATTGCAAGAGTTCTGTCTTTTTCTTTATGTTTTCCACTATACTAAAGATTCTTTAGTATATTTTCTCCACTTGAAATGTGCTTCAGTATCATGTGATCACCAAAGTTAGGAAGATTAATTCAGCTGCAGTGAAAGAGAAGCAAACAGGCCAAACCTTCTTTGAACCTGGTGACAGTGCAGTTAGACCATGAGGTCCTTGTGTAGAAAGTGCATATTTGTTTGGGGATTTCATGCTTTTCGTTTGTCTAGTTTCTCCTTGTGAACAGCAGGTTATTCAAGAACTGAACTCCCAGACTGAGAGTAAGAAGGGTCCCCAAAGTTATTTCATTCCTAAACTTGACTTTTTTTAAAAAAAAATTCTTAAATCTTTATTGGTACATTACATATACGCATCATGATTGCACTCCATAATGGGGATTTGTACCAGTATAAGACACAACTTAATTCTCATTTTTTCCCATCGCCCTACCCACCCTTCCGCCCCCCCATATACATAAAATTTGATTTCTTTACTTGATCTTCTGTTTGCCTGAGGGGCTTCCACTGAGAAACCTCCTTAGACTTCTTTGGACAAGAAGTGAACTTTTCAGATTTGGACTGAACTATCGGAATGTTTCTTATAGTGACTCCACAAGTTTTCTCTTCAGAGGTTCTTGGTTCTGTTCTCTTCCCTAAAGCTGGGCAGAGCAAAGTTCACCCCTTTTCTAGCTGGGAGCCTTTTGAATAATTAAAGGTAGAAACTCTAGAGTTGCATCAGTCTAAATATTCCTAGTGTTCTAAATCTTCATGATGTTCCTTTGTTCTTTTAAAAAACTTTTTCTTTTTAATTTTTATTAGCATCTATTCACAGTTCGTAATTATTATGTTCATCCTGAAGAGTTGGTACATGTATAATGACATATCTTAATCCTTTTTATAATCTTCATATCCTCCCCTTCATTCTCCATTTCTTGATCCCCTCCCCTTCTGCAAAAGATCACTCTCTCTGTTTCCTATTGTCTTTTATATTTCTCTGTGATTTATTTATATTTTGTGTTTCTCATACAAGAGAAATCATGTAATATTTAAGCTGAAATATCTGATTTATTTCACTTAACATTATGATCTCAGGGGGCATCTACTTTCCTGTGAGTGACTCAAGTTTATCCTTCTTTATGGCAGCATGACACGTCATCATATCTAAACACCGCATTTGCTTATCTTGTTTCAAGTCTCTTATATATCTTGATTGTTCTCTTCTCGGTGGGCTCCATTCTTCCTGGGTAACATCCAGATCAGTGCAACAGCAACAAGTCTTTCCTTCCCTCCTTGTCTGTTTCCCTGATTCTCACCAATTGACCCAGTGCCCCTCACATTCTCCGGACATCTCTACTTCCTTCTTGAGGATATTTCTGAATTTGAAGGCTGTAAGTCACAGCTGGTCTATTACTGTTGGTCCTCAGTTTTAGATCCATTGTGTGGAAAGAAATCTTTGTGTTTTTTAAGTTCTCCTTGATTGCTTTGAATTCTTTTCATTTTTTACTTCAGTTGGTAACAAAATTGAAGTATTATCAGGACAATTTTACACATTTCATATTCAACCTACAGCCGCACACAGGTCTGGGAAATATTTATTGAGTCCGTGGTTTGTAATCTTATCACTGACTGTCTTATTTTTTTCCTTTTCATCATCATCACCATAGAGGAATACAGCTCCTTGAGTGTAGGTTATTGTTGTTTTCATTCCTATAATGTCTATGTCGTGTACGGAGAAAGGCCCCAGGAGGTTTTAAATGCAATTCAGAGTTTTAAATTTGCACCATGTTCAGACTTCCTAACGGTTCCTCTCAGGGCTCTCACCAATCTCAGGGTGGTGGTGGAATTTCTCAGAGATCTACGGGAAAAGGACCTGAGATTTAGATTGCTGAAGTTGACCCAAAGTGTTTTATATCGTTCCCCCAGTCAGAGCTCCTTTGCTAGGACTTTCAGAAGAACTACTATAGATCTGGGCATGGTGGGAAGCGGAGCAAGAGCATTGCCAATTTGAGCCCAGCCGCAGCATCTCATCATCAGCTTAGCAAAACACTGTTACAAAATTAAAAATAAAAGGTTCGGTGACAGAGCTCAGTGTAAAGTCTCTACATTTAATCCCTGTGCTTCCTTCTTCCCTCAAAAGTCAATGTGTCAGTGTAACATGAGACGAGTCCAAGGCTTATATAGCTTTTGTTCCTTATCTCTGCCATGTACCATGGTCCATTACAACCTGGCCTCAGTTTCTACATCCATAAAATGGAGTGAACCTAACCTTGCCATGAGGATCTCAGAACTTTGTATGATGATATGTCACAAGAGACATGGAGAGCCAGAACCAGCACCAGACCACGCTTGTCATTCTGCACATTCCCCATTTGGCTTCTATAACTGCATATAGTAAGTAAGAGGCTCCCCCACCCACCCCCCAGTTATCTCTTCCGTAGTTGACATCATGGCAATGCCTCTCCTGGAGGCTCAGTCTGAACCTGTCTGCACAGCAGCCTGCACACTATTCTCACAGCAGGGAGAGCTGGTCAACACTGCCTAATGTGCATTTGTTCCCCTGTCCTTAAGGTGGTCTGACCATCCCTCCCCTCTGCTTTTTTCCCCAGAGACAGCGCAGTATGGGCTTATGGGACAGGAGCCAGTCAGAAACCCAGTTCTGATCCTGGTTCCACTGACAGTTGTCCTAGGGCATTGGAACTTCACTTGGTGGTGCGAGCCTCTCATTCTGTTTGCAGAAACTGAATAATATATTTGCTTCCCACCTGTCTGCCCGGGGGAAGGTTAGAATGAACAAGACTGCATCTGTCTAGAGAAGGAGGTTATTGGATATCCAGTTTGGTTTCATCAAATAGATCTGCAGAAAGTTGCCAGGGATCCCCGAGCCCTCCAAAGGCCAGGAGAGCCCAGGAAACTGGTGCATCACTATTTACTCAGACAGTGGAGACCACATCTGTTTCCTCAGACAGCCATGTGTGTGTCTGACTTGATGATACATCTGTGCCGGTCCGAGAATGGGACCCACAGCAGAAGCAAGTGGTTGCCAATCGCTGCTTTCTGTAGGAGCATCAGCGTCCAGGCTTCGGACTCATACTGCACATACCTGCGCTCCGAGATTCGGCCACAGAGAACTCCGGCTCCCCAAAGAGTTCCCCGGCTAACTACAGAGGCCCCAGCCCCGAAACACACACAGAGCCTTGCCTTCGTGGCTGGAGTCGGACCCAGCGCCCTGCACCCCCGTCGCATCCCCAGGGTGCGCACTGTCTTCTCCCATCCTCCTCCCACTGAGGCACGTCCCTGCCTAGTTCTGCCCTGCCGTGCCCCGCATCCCCCACAAGGGGGCGCCCCTGGAGGACAGCTGGGGCTGAGGAATTTTGGAAGCGCTGAAGTTTTTTGACTCTTGTCCTGCAACTAGTTTTCACTCTCCCAACGGTGAGATTTCTTTGTTGCAATGTCGGAGTCTGAGATAACACGGCTGGAAGCTGCGGGCGAGAGCCTTAGCTGATAGCGTCTTGTGTTGTGCGTTGTTGTTTACCAGCTTTCTCAAATAAGGAGGCAAAGTAACAAAGGCGCGCGGGAGTCACAGGCCCTGGATGAAGGCTGGCGCTTCGGGCAGAAGCAGCGCGTCTGAGGGACAACCGGGAGGTGCTTTTGGCTGTGGAGCTCAGGTAGGAGCCTGGGAAGGGACAGCAGCAGAGGGGACCCGGGGAGAGAGGCACAGGGCCCCTCGCGGTGGGAGATCGGGAAGAGCAAACGCAGGGTGAGCAGAAGAGATTCAAGGGGAAAGGCAGGGCACAGAAGCCTTTGGGGATCAAGGGAGAGAAGAGGGCAAAAGAGAAAAAGAGGTTTTGCTCCAAGGAGGGCAAATGAAATAAAACGGTCTCACGGTGCGGTGTGAAAGGCCGACCGCAGGCGGGCGGGAGAGGGAGGGAGGGAGGGCGCTGAATCAGAGAATGAAATGGGTTTGAAGTCGATTCCAGCTCGGCCGCCCCAGAAACTTCATAAGAAATGCGAGGCTGGGAGATTGACAGCGAATGTGCAGTTGCATAAGAAACTCAAAGGCAGCAGGTTCTCCCGGTGCCCCGGCCACGCCGGCTGGGTGTCGCGCAGCCACACGTGCTCCGGACTTGGAGCTGAACTCCGAGGGGCTCTGGTCCGCTGGCCCTTTCAGGTGCCGCGTTCCGAACTCGGGTTTCCCTCTTTTCCTTTCTTCCTTCCAGTCGCCCCCCGCTGCGCTAGCGGTGGGCTAAGGGGGAAATTCTGTATTCCGGTCCAAGATTTCCCGCTTAGTAGTGAGATTAGTTTAAACGAGGAAACACTGGTGTTTCCTTTTCCTTTGTCTATAGAAGGGAGATAATAATATATTACTGATGAGCTTTACAGGATTTTCCCGAGGATTGAATAAGTAAGATAATGTGAATAAATGCTCTTAATAGATTATAATTGCTAGCTAAATAAAAGTTGGCATTAATAATAATTAATCAGTTAATGTACCCTTACTACTGTCAGCAGGGGCTTTGCCTACTGAGCTTTGGAAAAATACACACACACACACACACACACACACACACACACATAGACGGTGTCCTATTGTTTGTGGGAAAATTCAAATACAGCTCCCCATTTCCACAGGACTTTTAGAATAATCTCTTTGGCAGTGTAGTGGGAAACTTTGTATTCTTTCTCTTTTAGCTCTCAGATACTCTTTTCCCAAGTGTTAGCTACGTTCTTCTGTTTCTCCAGCTGAGATAGTGATTGATGGTGTCTGCTTGGCTACCTGGGAGAGGACTGTCTGTGTCCCGGATGCTGCTCACAGGGTAAAGGTCACATGTGTTAGGCCTGGCCAGATGCATGTGCTTGGAAGAAGCAAATGAGAGGCTGAGCTAGTCACTGCAGTGCTAAATTCTCTATCTAGAGAATAAATTCTCTATCTATTCTCTTCATGGGTCACTTGTCACTTTCTTTGACATGTCTCAGGTAGTAGTGGTCGAACTCATGAAGATTTGCCTTTGACACCTGTAACCATATCCACCTTTCTGTCAGGTCCCCACAGCAGGTGTTCGGGGACAGCACTGTAGAGCATGGGGCAGAGTTCAGCTTCTCTTCCTCTGTCCAGGGAAGCTGGACACCTTCCTTCCCTCATCCGAATGCATCCTCAAGGAGCACATGAGAATGTGCCTGCACACACAGACCAGTGGTGTCTCTCCCTGCGTGGTGTCGTCCTCGTCCGCCTGCGTGCTTCTTTCCAGTGATTTGCTCACATTCCACGATCAAAATTATTTTAAAAGTTCTCTCCCAGCTGTTGATGTATTCTTCAACTCCTTTTCATTTCCACCAATCAGCTGATAGATCAAATTTTTATGGAGGTGCCAGTATAAACTCATATATATATATGGGTTTACATATATATATATGAGTTCACATATATACATACATATACATGAGTTCACATACATATATACATGAGTTCACATATATATACATACATATATATGAGTTCACATATATGTATGAATTCACATACATATATATGAGTTCATATATATATATATGTATATATATATATACATATATATACTCACATTTAAAAAGTTAGATTCCCATCTCAATCTCCTGTATGGATTTACTGTACATCTAAGAGTAATTGTGTTTTTCTGAGATTACCAAGTACCTTTTTTCAAGAACACACACTCACACACATATATAATGCAATATATGTACAAATCTATATTTCAGCAGAAAACATAGGCAATTTTCACATGTCATGCTCATTTAGAGAACAGGTTTTGGGGAAAGCAACATATATATTTCCTCTCTCAATACTTTAGCTGTTTTTAGCATTCAGAAGGGACCACCACACACATTTCATATGGTTAAAAAATATCATGGATCAATTTCTGCCCTGTTTCTAGTAATGAATATCAATATCTTGCCTCTGTTAGGTAGACTGTCAGAAGCTTCAGGTATTTTTAAATGAGTTTTTTTAAAAAAATACATTTGCAAAGTCAATTATTTTGAATCTCATCTGAAGCAATTAAAAAACATCCTGACATTTAAGGTGATATTTTTTCCTAAGTAAAATAATTATAAATAATACTAATTATGAACAGATCATTCAGTTACTCTCAGTCTGGTTCAACCTTTAGGTTAATAAACCAATCCATTAAAATTCATCTTGCTCAAAGGACCAATTTGTTAAAAAAATGCAGCGACCTTTGCCACAAGTATGATTGATATTTTCTTTAACAATAATCAGAGCTGTCTTTCCCAGAAGAGAGTGTGGTCAAATGGTAGATGCAAAAAACTAGGATCCCTCTGTGCTTCTCTCAGTAACACTTCAGGGGCAGATTCAGAATGATGTTGGTGATCATGAAGATGGCAACGATAATGTATAAAACTAAAACTCTGATCTCAAAACAAGTACCTAAAGACATATCTGAAAGTCTTGCCTGACCCAACAATAACATTCTTCATGCCAAGAAGAATTTAGGTATTTCCTTCTGCCGTTAGCATTCTTACCAGGTGTATAGGGTAGGGATTTACAAGTATGGCCCAGGCCAGATCCAGCATGCCATTTGTTGCTATTAAGTTTCATTGGCATAAGGCTCCACCCACTTATGTGTTGTGATTGCATTTCTACTACAAAGGCAGAGTTAAGTAGTTAAAGTAGAGACCAAATGTTCTGCAAAGCCTAAATTACTTATTATTAACCCTCTATAAATATTTGCCAACCCTTAGTGTGGGGTAATAAAAAGTCATCTTCCAATTTATAAAACCAATGAATATCTGACTATTATGTTGTATTATAGCAAGTGGTATGCTTACATGAGTGACAAGAATATTTTAAGTATCTGTATGGTCGTTCAGTTAGTAAATAATGTAGGTAGGACTTGGCCTCTACAAATGCTTTGGTGGCAGCCTAAAAAAGTAAAAGAGAAGAATATCAGTTGCACCAGTGCCACTCAGCTCTCTCGTCATCCAGGTGCAGTCATTGACAAGAGATAGTGGAAGAAGCAAAACTCTTGCTGCCTTGTTCCTCTTTATCTGACCATGGCCTGGATGTTCTTTGCCTTGTATTCTACATGCCCATTCTTATAACCCGCATTCTACACAGAATTGAAGGCAAAGGGCTTTGCAGTCAAACAAAGCTGAGCATTATTACATCAACGTTCACTTATCCTTCTGCCCTGAAATTGACACTGTGACATCGATATTCCAAAACAGAAAATAACAGAAAAGTCTTTGTTTTTGCAATACACTATCTTTTTAAAAGTTTGCTTTTTGAAACAGCAGATCCAATTTTAATTACTCTTCTTTATTCAACTTAATATCAAAACTATATCTCTCCCCATGAACTTGTGACATCTACTAATGAACTAAGCCACAAGGAGCTGGATATCAGAGGAAGGAAGATTCTGTCATTTATATAGAATAAAATCTTTGCAAAAAAAAAGAGAATAAAATCTTTGTCTTTGAGATCCATAAATAAGTGAAACAATAATTGTTCATAGAGATCAAAGATTTTCTTAATCATATTTTTATGGAAAGGAAGAATAAGAGTAATACAATTCTTCATTGCATCTTTTCTGATGATTCTAAGCCAAAGATGGAGGCTTAAATTAGTGAATGAACTTAATTTTCCTTTCAACCAGCATTTATTTTGAATCTTCAGTGTTTGACAAGGCCATTAGAAGTTGAAAGACTAAGACTCAGATTTCTTCATGGAGTGATTGATTAGAGGGTCATACATGTACATATATTTGTTTATAATACTCCTTACGAGTGAGCAATGGAGCTGAGCATGGTTGTACGTGTCTATCCTCTCAATACTCTGGGAGGCTGAGGCAAGGTGATTTTGAATTTGTGCTTTACCTGGGGAGTTTAACAACTTAGTTAGATCCTAGTTCTGAGTAAAAAATATGACAGGACTGGGGCTGTAGCTTAGTGTTGGATACAGAGGAACAGTGCCATAGAACAGATCAAAGGATAAGACTTACACATATTCAGGAAGCCATCTATTTTATGTGGAGTTTATGGTTACTGGGGATGGAGGGAAATAAATCGAGTGAAGTAGGTTGGAGGGTCTTGGGTTACAGATTAAGAAGTTTGGTCTTTATTCTGTAGATGGTGAAACTTATTGCCTTTTGTGCACAGGAGAATTACATGGTGATTGGGATCAGAGTACAACAGGTGTTTAATAAGAACTTGGAGGCAGATATTCAGTTAGAGGCAAGATTAGAAAGTAATACCTACCTCACCTTGGGCTCTACTGGCAATACTGCTGGTCTATCATGACCCCAACCACTGCAGGTTAGAGCACTGGCTGAGGGCTTTCTGAGGGCATTTATTTAATGGCATACCAGTGGCATTTACTCACAAAACCAAAAAGCAATTTGGGCCAGCAATAGGGGTTTTGGTTACTTCCCCAGACAGGATGCAGTTTGGGTAATTATACACATGATTCATCGAGGTCGGGAAACAAATCCTCCACAAACACATACCCCTCCCCTCCAAGCTCAGTGACTCATGGCTTCTTTAGTTTGATCCGTGGAAGTCTCTGGAGACTGGGCAGAGTTTGAGGTATGATGTTAAATCGTAAATCTTTAACATTCAGAGCTACAAAGGAAACATTTCTGTGTATTCTTTGGTTAAAGGAAAGAATTTATAGAACTCCTACTGTTTTAGGCGTAAAGAATATAGTGTTCTAAAACATAGCTTCTGCCATGAAATATTCTCCAATTTAGTTGGTAAATAGATAGAAACAATAAAAGTATCTCAGAAACATTATAATAGGGAAATACAAGCAATACTAAAGGATCAGTGGAAAGACCTTTGCTATTTGGGGGGGTGGTGGACATTTGAATTGGGTCTTGAAGGATAGACATTCATCATTTACTAATTTAATAAATAATTACCAACCACTTATTGTAGTAGCTACTGTTAGACATGAGATTTCATACTTTTCTGGGACTTGGTGGAAGAAGGATCTGGATATTAAACCTTCAGAGGTGTCTAGTTAGGTGTTACCATTTAGTAGTAATTAAGAAGAGTTTGTATCTCTCAGATCAATTTTGACTTCTTAAGGGGCAAGTATAGCTGGAGATAAACCAGACAAATATACCATTTCAGGGATTTTACATGCATAATAAAGGAATATTTCAGAGAGGGGGGAGTGGAATAGCTAATATCTTTTTATAAGTTAGAATAATATGTACAAAAAGAAGCAGTAATCTAGGCCCTGGAAAAGGGATATGAGTATAGAAACCTCAGGTTAGGGGCTATCTCATTGATAAAAGGGCTTATTAATAGGTCTGAATGAGGCTAGGCAAATAGCTCCAGTGCTCTTTGGTTGGGAAGATGTAAGATGGGTGTCATTCCTATGGCCCAGCATGGAAGTTCTTAGGACTAAGCATGCAGACAGTGTGCCTTTGTACCATCTGTCAGTCGAATGGAATCAGTGATTCTGGACTTTGAGTATAGCAGTTTAGACACAGTGATATTTTTCTTTTAGTCTGACTGTCCTGTAATGGCCTGCTTCCATGAGGATAAAAACTTATGACACTGGCCACCTCCTTGTTTAAATAATATTTAGGTCAAATTCTGTAATAGCCGTCTCTGGCTTGGAGGGCATGTTTGATTCTTATTTTATCAGGTTGTTGAAAATAACCAGGTCATGAGGTGGTTTATTGTTATGGTACTCATTGGGATAAGATTTGACCTATATAAGGAAAAGAGCTAGGACAGAAATAGCTCTTCAGTTCACCACAGACTTGGAGAAATCCAGTATAAGCAATCACAGAATCAAAGAACTGGAAGAGACTCAAGGTGATTTAAGGTGATCCTGGTACCTGCCTCCGGGCAGATATATACCTGTCTGGAAAGTTAATATAAATTCTAGAACTCATTATTTTAACAAATGTTTAAAAACCCATGTGTTCTGAATAGCAGAGTGCCCTTCAGGGCAGTTTTGCTGCCTAGCCTTGGGCAAAACATCTTTGAAGCTCCTATTTGACAGTAGACCTCAGAACCTATACATATTATTTTAATATACTTAGCTAAGAGAAAATGGTCATCTTTGGAGGATGTTTTGCATTTTCAAAAATAACCAAGTGCTATCTCCAACTAGTTTTTTGCATGAGATCAGTTTTTTTTATTAGAAATGAATTTAAATGTAGCTAGAAAATTGTGAGCTGATAAGTTTTGCTTGCTTTGCAACTGGTTCAAAAAGGACTTACTAAAAATTACAAAAATAATAAAAACATATTCTCTCCGGTGGCCAATGAGGTATACAGATACTAACAAGCTGTGCTGTTTCTCACTCTGCTTGGTGAACTAAGTAAAGGATCATTTTAACCTCCTGATCCTTATCTACCACAGAAGCAGGTGCATGTATGGGCCACTTTTTGAATGAATCCAGAAACTTAAGTTATTACCAAATAACCAAGGTTATTACTTCATACCTGTGAGTTCTTTGCCCACATTGATTTTTTTCACTAAATATGAATTCTGTGACCACCTCTTACCTCAAGGTAAGGAAATAGCAAAGAAGTAGCAAAGGAAAGCAGTCTCTGTGGGATTGAACAACTATTCTGGGGAAAATGTTCTGATTCTACATAAAACTTCTATGAGTAGAACAGTGGCTATAAGACAGAAACTTAAACATTATCTCAAACTTTAAATAAATGGATGGGAGCAGATGATGGGAAAGGTCCACTGAAGAATACAGTCTCAAGCAGGCCTTCTGCCTATTTCTTAGTCTCAGTGTTGGTTAGAAACCTTATACTTATGGGTAACAGCTTGATTTAATTTAGGTTAAAAAGAAATCCTGCAAAATAACAACAACAACAACAACAACAACAAAGCCAAACTCTGAGAATTTTAGGTATGCTAGACTCCAGAAATCACCAGAATTGAGGCCTCTCATGGTTCCTTTCATTTTGTCCTTGGCTTCTCCCAGTGGGACAGTTTTATTCTCTCACATTTGCTTCCCTAGGAGACTGAGGATATTTGTGAAACCTCTAGGAAGTCTTCTGAGCTAGAAAAAAAGATAACATGATTGAAACCACCAGGCTAGGTAGAGAGTAGGTCAGGGCCTTCAAAGAAAACATTGCTATACTGTAGAGTTGAAATAAAATTGAGCCCTGCTGCAGCCTGTCTTTCCAGCCACCCATGCCTACCCTTCTGAGGGCTACCTTCTCAGAGCTCTTCTGAGCTCTGTGGACTTTATTTGGTAACTTTCTATTCTTCTTCCATGATCCTGTCCAGCTTTGCATTCTGCGAGATCTGACTGGGCCATACAGTCCCTTCTCTTGGCTTCACCTGTGTCAGGAGAGCCCAGCGTGTCATGCTGCTGGTCATGGCCTCTTTGCAGGTTTTTCATTGTGGAGACCAACTGCTTTAATTGGTTTAATGCTATTTTAGATCTCCATTTGTATACTTAGCAATTGTGGAAGTCTCCTATGTTCTATATTCTGGAGACTGCAAGAGAAATGACATAGGATCCCTGTTTTCAAGATGATCAAGGTCAAGGGAGAAACATCATAAACAGGTGCTTGCTGTGGAATACAGTGGGCTGAGTGCTGGGGCTTAGCAAAAGGGAGAAGAGCCTCCCCATGACCACAGATAATGAAGGCCAGAGTGAGTTTCTGGAGGTGAAAAGGGCCATCTGGGCTTATGCTGTCTTGTTTTCAATGAGCAATTATCACACCCTGGATAAAGCTCATTGGATGCAGTTCTGCCACCATGCAAAGCCTGTACCAAGTCTTGTTGACTGGAATTAAGCTGGGATGTGTGAGGACTGGAGAGAGGGGTCATTCTTTGTGATAAGAACAGCATAAGAGGAGGAGAATATTAGAAAGAAAAACATAATACAATGTTTCTCTTAGATTAGGATAGATGAGTCAGAAAATGTAAAGTAAGTGGGAAGTAAGACAGTACCTATGAACTTGTAACTTTATAGAAGAATACACTGGCAGTGTAGAAAATAGTAAGATCACTATGAACTTGCTCTGGAAATCTATCAGGAAATGTACTGTTTTGACTCATTTATTGGAGGGTTGATAGTGCTAAGTATGAAATTTAAAAATCTGGGTTTTGATCGTACTCTGCCAAGTGTTAGATGTGTGAGAGATTCTCCATCTCTAATTTCTATATCATAAAAATGAAGTTCATCTCATGGAGTTTTACTGAGAATAAGGTAGGTAAATGAAAGTACTTGGTAAGTGATAAAGCATTATACAAACAAGTTACCCTTTAGATCTTCTCTCTGTAGCATTCTTAATTGATAAAGATATGAAAGGATGTATAGTTAAATAGAAAGATGCAATATTTACATCAAGGAAGATGTTAATTTTACTTACTGACTGAAAATATTAATGCTGCTACCAAAAGCATGCCACATTACCGTACTGACTCGGGTTTTTTAAACTCATCTGACTGTGCGTAGGCAGAAGAACAACACTTTAGGGTGGACGGTCTAAGGGTGGAATGAAGACTTTGGGTGTTCTAAGTAAAGATGTTCTTCCTACTAAGGGAAGTGCCTTCTGCTGGACAGACATTTCACTTTCCACTTTCCTTTCATGATAAAACTTTAGCAAGTGCTGTTTTCCCTCCAGTGTCTCTATTTCTTCATTCCTTCCTCTGCAAATAGTAATAAACAACAACAGCATTTTAATGTCCCACTCACAGAAGCAGGCTGGAGAAAAGTGTGACTCCATTCTATTTTGCGTAGTCAGTCTTATACTGTGTCCAGGCATGGGAGAGGGCAGGTCAGTACCTCCAATAGGAGGGTTCTGTCTGATCAAGGAATCTGAGTGCTGCTGAGCACACATGAAAAGCTGTAGTGAAACACCAAACGTAATTGGCATAGTGTGTTCTGGTATGCAAGTGTGTCAGTCAGGTTGTCATTGCTGGACAAAGTATCTGCCATCAGCAACTTAAAGAAAGGAAACTGTATTTTGGCTCATGGTCTTGGGATTTTCATACCATGAGCAGCCGGTTCCAAGAAAAAAAAAAAACATTATGCCAGAGAGGTGTGGGAGATGAAAACTGCTTACCTGAAAAGCCAGGAAGCAAAGAGCAGGGGAATTGATAAGACTGAATCATTGTACCCAAATGGATGTACCTTCAGCATATCCTCATAAGTGAAGTAAATAGGTCACAGATATGTAAATATCATACATTTTCTCCGGTATGAGAAAATGAAAATGTAAGTGAGTTCTACACTGTATGGTAGATATTGTGAAATAGAAAATATTCAAAGGGAAATGGAATGTAAGGGTAAATAAAGAGGGGTAAAATAATGAGATGATGATAAAAAAAGAAAGGAAATAAAGCTTATGGATATAAGCGTTGTAAGGTTGGTAAGGGCATGGGAAAAAATGAGAATTAAGTTGTCATATACTGGTAAAAATTTTGATTGTTGAGTGCAATCATGATGTGTATATATAATGCACCAATAAAGATTTGAATTAAAAAAAAAAAAAGAAGAGCCAAAGAGAGAAAGGCAGCAGTTGGGATGGAATACACCCTTCAGAAGCACATCCTAGCAACTCCCCTTCTCCAGCCAGCCACACTTCCTTCCTCCTGACAGTTATGAACTTATCAGTGGGTTAATCTGCTGATGAAATTAGCACCCCTATGGCCCAATTACTTTTCTCAAACCCTACCTTTGAACACACAAGGGTTTGGGAGTCATTTTTAATCCAAACTACAATATCATCTTTTACTTCATGTTTTTTCAGTTTCTAGAGGGCCACTGGCTGACCTGTGAAAAGACAGCCCTGCCTTGTTCTTTTATTCTGCACTGACACCACTGCTGAGTAAATGTTACAAGAATGATTTTGGTGCTATTCTATGTGGCTGAAGATGGCACTGAGAAACTTGCAATGAAATGTTAAAGATTTGTCACTCACTCTTGTTCAGGGATGAATTCAAAGGCCTCTGTGTGGAGGACCAGCACTCTTGAGTATAGGGTCGAAGTCATGGGAAGTAGGCAGTCCTCTTGCTCTGTCCGTCATTCCATCCATCTGGACACAACTACTGAGAGCTATCTTTTAAAACAGAAGCGAGCAAGGAGAGCATGTTCATCTCTTGCAATGCGAGGTCCATGGGGTGTCAATATAATTCCCACAAAATTAGGACGTATTGTGTGGCTCAAAAATTTTAGAAGTGTTAAGAAAGTTCACATGGGGCCGGGGAGTTAGCTCAGTGGTTCCAGCGCCTGTCTCGCAAGCGCAAGGACCCGGGTTCGATTCCCCGGTAACCACATAACAATACTGGGTGTGGAGACCCACACTCAGCAGCAACCAGTACCACATAACACAGTGCCGGGCGTGGTGGCTCACGCCTGTAATCCCAGCACTCGGGAGGCAGAGGCAGGAGGATTGTGATGTGAGTTTGAGGCTGAGTTCAGGGCCAGCCTGAACCACAAAGCGAGACCCTGTCTCAAAAAACCTAAAAAAAAAAAAAAAAAAGAAAGTTCACATGGTAGCTATAAAAAGCACATGGCTGAAAAACAAAATATTTAAGTTCAGCTTTCCCAAATTTATTTGCCATCCAAACTGTTATATTTAGTTATGCTCATTAATATCTTGAATATATTTTGTTCTTAGATAGTGGGGCAATACTGTTCTTAGTAAACCAATAGTTGTATTGAAACCTATGCATTAAGTAAAAAAAAAGTAGAACATGAATTAATGAATCTTACAAATAGGGACTGTATGTTTAGTATAGCAATAGGCCTTTTTAAGCAGTCCACTCTTTATTATACTCGAGATTTGTGGATGAAGGAGGACTAGGCAACTACCAAGTGAGCTCATTTATCCAGTAATACCCTGCATCCAAAATTAGTTTAATTCTTTTCTTTTCCATTAGACCAGATCCATCTCCTGGCCAATCTCTTGAAAATGTTGAAATTGAGTCTTCTCCCTTCCCTATGCACTTCTGTCTTTCCTTACAAAGAATGGGTGGAGATTTGATTTACAACTTTTATGGTTTGTGTTTAATGAGACCCTGTGGAAACCTACTAGCCAAGAGAAAGAGTAATCACTCTAGTTTAACTATAATCAACAGAAAAATGCCCTCCTCTCCTCTAAGCTTTCCACTGCTCTGTAATCATGAGCCATATCTTCAATAGAACTTTTCTAATAAGTGAGAACATTGTATTTTCCTGCCATGGGCTCTCCAAAGTATGTTTATTTCTGCTCACAAAATAGCCAGAAGATTTCAGGCAGTGAGATCAACTCCATTTATCCTACATGCCATTATATAACTCTTCTAAGAAGCATCTCTTGATCAATTCTTCTCTAATTGCTACTCCTCCCAGCATCTCCCTAGAATTTACTTAGCTCAGTGGATGTTATTTTACCTACACTGACACAGTGCTTTGGAACTGACTTCAGCCCATTCATCTCTGTGTTTTCTCTGCCAAGATGAAATGAAAGTTATTTGGCACAAGGTTAACATCTTTAATTCTTTCATACTGTCTTCAGAGTCTCACATGCAATTTCTATACAGATTAGCTACTTGTGTATTTGAATTGATTTAGGAATAATTCACAGGGAGTGAAACTGAGGATATCTACTCATATTTCATACCAAAATAATTACAACATGAATATTGGAGTCTACCTGACCTGAGTTCAAATCCCAAACCAAAAATATCAGTAGTCATTATACTCTCAAAATATATATCTCCTTTAAGCCGCTACATTTTCATATGCAGAATGGAGTTATTGTATTTACCTTTTCTTAAAGGACTATTTGAACAATTAGATGTTTAAATTCCGATGTCAAGACAGGAATTTGACTCTTACTGTGTTTTTTAGTATAGCATCATGGGTAAATAAGTTAAACTTCTCTGAGTCTCATTTTCATCATCTGTAAGTTAGCATCCACAATCGGATTTATCTTATAGAGCTGTTCATGTTGGGCAAGATAATGCATGGAAGACTTAGAATGCTACTTGATACCTAGTAAACACCTAATGCTAACTATTACAATAGAAGTTCATCTACTGTACTGGATACCAGGAGGTTCAAATAAACTTTAGGTTCAGATAAACTCTTTCTGTTGCTATTCCCACCTTTGAAATTTTTGCCATGGTAGGTGAACTTTGTAGATCTGTTGGCTAAAACAATTTAACGTAGAACTTTCATTACATGAATGGTGCTTGACTGTTTTAGTCATCCTACATGACACCTTTGGGAGGAAAAACTTTCTTGGGAAGATAACAATTTATCTGAATTTAAAAAGGATTATGTTCTCCAAATGTGGGCTGGAGACTTTTTTTTATGAACATAGACATTTTGTGTCATGTTGATTTCCTCAGGATATGAATCAGAGAGAAAGAACTGAAGACTTGTCCCAGGAAGAAAGGGGAGGATTTTTCAGTGGTAAGGCAATTTACACACTTGTCCTTTTCATGGTGAGTCACGGTCTGTGATACATTTCATAGCAATGTTGATGAGTTTCCAAATCTAGAATTAGACATGCCAGCCAAATAAGGGAGGGAGAAGAAAACAGTTGGATCGTCCATCTAGTTATTGTTCAAATCATTCTAGGAGAAGAACTTCAAGAAAATGATTGTCCTGGCACCCTACTTTTAATCAGAGCTCTAAGCTCATTAAAACAGAATTAATTAATCACTTTTAAAATGCCTTCAACAGAAGAATTTGCAGCATTTTTCAATAACTACTTTTGCATTCCAGAAAAAAAATGCAGTCAGTCTCTAATCTTTTTCTCTACTTTTTTTTTTTTTTGCTATGACTCAAGACTTACTCTACTAGAAAGTTCTCTTATGTCCATTTTTTTTTCAGACTTCAGGTCATTTAGGCCTGCTATTCTGTGAGTGTTCTCCAGGTAGTCTAATAATAGAATAGAATATACTAATATTTTGTTTTATTTAATTAAGTCCACAAAGTCCAAGTCAGAATACACTATATGTGCTTTCAGTGTTGTCTGAATGGATAAATATGGCCTTATACAGGGAGAACTTTTAAGGTTTTCTGAAAAACTTTGGGGTTGGTGATGTGGCTTTGTGGGAAAGCACATTCTGGTATATGAAAGGTCCCTGGTCCAAGCCTCAGCATGACAAAGAAGAAAGAAAAAGAAAGAAAGGAAGGAAGATAGAAAGAGGAAAAAGAGAAAAGGGAAAGAAATTTGATAAAAAATACTTAGCTAAGATTATTTTATTTGTACCTGTCCCTAGGACCAAAATCTTACCTCTGGTTATAAAGCCAGTATTTGTCAGAGTAAAGTTCTGAGTTTGGTTTTCAATTCTCATTGATATAAGTTTACTAAGCAGACCTGCTAGTGTTTTAAATTAGTACATCTGGAGATTCTTAAAAAACTAAAAAGAAAAATTCCATTCAATGCAGCCTTACCTCTCTTGAGTATCTTCTTGAATGAGTTAAAGTCATAATATCGCAGTGGTATATACATATCCACATTTGTAACAGAACAATCTACAATAGCTACATTATGGAAGGGCCCTATATGTCCATCAACAGATGAATGCACAAGGAAAATGTGGTCTCTGTGTGCAGTGTATCACTACTCAGCCATAAAGAAGGATGAAATTTGAGTCATTTGTAGTAAAATGGATCTATCTAGAGACCATAATGCTAAATGAAATAAATCAGATATAGAAGATTAAATATTGCATGGCTTCTTATATCAGAAATCCAAAATGTAAGTAAAGAGTAAAATAAAGGAAAATTGAGAATAGGGTTTGTGGAAGGAGGAGAGAGATGAGAAAGGGGAGTAAAACTGATCAAGACACAATATGTATATATGTACTAGTTCCCCAAAATGACTGTAATTATTGTACATTACAACATACACTAATAAAAATAAATTAAAAAGAAGTATAGCTATTAATCATGCTATTTTTAATTATAAAATGCAATTTATTCGTGGTTAGTTTTTAATCTTTTCTGCCTTTGAGTTCCAATTCAAATTGATCTTTTATAGGCTTATTGTCTTCTCACATTGTATCTCTATCTCTATTTTGAATGTGAAATATTAATAACACATGATAGAGTGCTGTTGAACTCTTTCTTACCAAAGTGTAGGACACGTTGGTATCTTTTTTCTTTTGTTTTGCTTTTTGTCTTTTGGGACTGGGTCTCACTATGCAATTCAGACTGGCCTTGAACTCATTATGTAGTCCAGGCTGGCCTGGAACTCGCGATAATCCTATCTCAGCCTCCCAAGTGCTGGGGTTACAGTGTGCACCACCATTCCCAGCTCACCATGTGTCTTGATTAAATGATCAAGGGTAGGTGGTCAGTGTGAGGACTTTGGTGTTCCTTGTGCTCTGAGATTTCTTCATTGCAAAAATCAATGATCTGCACTAATCCTTCTGCTACCGGAGTTCCAGTTTAGCCAAAGGTGGACATTCATTGATTAGGGAGGTAGGTTCTCTTGCACTGAGTTGTTTAATGATGGGAGCCACATCAGAAATTTGTAAACTCCCATCTAGTAATCTAGGGGCTGGCATCAAATAGTTATTAGCAGATATTTATTACATTAAATTAACAACTGTAAGGAAATCCAAGAATATGGTCATGATTTTGTCCATAATATCGTGTTCTTAGATTATTCACTAAGTTTCTGCTGTGTTATCTATAAAATTAGATCCCTGGCTACCTTTAAAGAGCTAGTGGAAATGTGAGAATCCTAAAAATTGGGCCTTAAGAGCTATTTGTTTTAGACCAGATGACATTCTGGGGTCTTTAAATAATTTAACAACCGATTTTTTTTTCTTTTGGTGAATAAGCAAAGCAAAGGAGCTCTTGGTGACCTACTTGTGCATTAATATTTTAAATCAGCACTTTTAAAAAAAATTTTACAAATTCCTACCTCCTCAGTGTCTGGGTTATTTTTCTCCCTTACTTCACATTCCAGTGCAGTCTTCCTCACTGTTGGAATGTAATTATCAAGTTGAAGATATATTGAGGAATGGATTGTTGAAATCCAATTAATAATTCTCAATTGGAAGAGCCAAGCAGCTCCAAGCATTACAGTATTAGTTAAATTAGCCTACTGGAATATGTGAATAATCTTCTACATTCTCATTACTTTGAGACAGAACATGCAGAAAATGTTTCCCAAAGATTAACACAAGAGGAAAGTTCATTGTGTCATTGCTGGGTGCTAGATGACCTAGCAAATTTATTTTGTGACAGTGAAAGAAGTCTGTGCTTTCATGTTGCCTTGCTAAGAAAATAATTATAAGCTTGTACATGAACAGTTTTGCTTTGCTAATGATTCACAAACCTGAGCAGTCATCAGAATGACCCAGAGGACTGATAAAATCACAGATTGCTGAGTCCTACCCTGAAATTTTCTGATTATGTAAATCTGGGATAGATGGATGTCAAGATTTTCTATTATAATAAGTTCCCAGGTGATGCTAATGCTTCAGACAGGGTTCACATATCCAGAACTTAGTGCTTCTTGATTTTTCTTCAGATTGCCACGGCCAGACAAAATAAACATTCCATACGCTGCCCTTTTTCTCTGAGACTACTTTAATGAAATGAGACTTAAGCCATGAGTGGCACAGCAGATATCTATGGGTCAGAGTGCTGTATAAAATAAATGGAGTCACATGATACAGTGAACGCTGAAAAAAGAAAGCCAGACTGTCTTTGTTTTGCTTTAAGTAAAGTTTTCAGTAACTTTCTGTCTTTATAGAATACGTTAGTGTGGTCTGCTTGGAACTCATTATTGGATAATCTGAAATTATATTGTCCAAGCTATAAAAACAAAACAAGGAAGGTGTATCTTCATTTTTCTTTTGAAAGTTTCCATTTTAGGTTGTTACCTCTTTACCAACAAATTGTCATATACAATGGTATCTTGCCTTCTGGCTTTGTGATCAAATTATACACTGAACAATATTCCTCTATCAAACTGTTTCAAGTCAAGTTGTTGTTTAATAGAGGCCTAAATCTATCAATTCAAGTTCTTTCTTTGGAAGCTAGTTTTATACCATTAAATTCAGATCAATATCCATCAAATGACTTCTCATGTCAAGTACCACTCTAGGTACTTAAAAAAAAAAAGATATAACTCAGATGGATACCAATCTCTTTACTTACAAAACTTACATTCTAGCCTGAAAATCAGGTTGTAAATACAATATACAAATATTTTACATTCCTGATGGAGTATACCATGGGATAAAGGAAATTAAAACAGGGTAATGAAGTTCAAGACTTCCAGGGCTGGCAAGAGAGTGCAGAGTTCATGGTTATGATTTAAAAAATGAATACCATATGAGCAAAGATGTAGGGAGATGAGATACTTGGCATACACTTCAGAAGTGTGTCATCGGCAGAGAGGAGAACCTGTGCAAAGGGCCAGAGGTAGAATGTGCCTAGCATGTTAATGGACAGTGAGGAAGCCAATGTGGCTGAAGTGGGATGTAAGTAGAAAATGATAGCTCAGAGAAAAAAGAGAAGCACAAGGACAAAGTCATGTAAATCTTTGTAGGTCACTGAACAATGACTTTGGCTTTGATATGAGTAGAATAATAATCAGTGAAAGGTATTGAAGAGCGGATGTTTGCGAGGGATCTGTTGGGACATTATATTGAGACTAGGCCAAATAAGAAGGTTGAAAACATAAGCACAGACTAGTTAGGAGATAGTTCCACTAATCAAAGTGAGAGATGATTTCTCTTAAGCCAGGGGTTGGTGCTAGTGAATTGTCTAGTATATTTTGAAAGTGCAATTCAATGGGAGTTCATGATAGATTGGATATAAATTATGAGAGAAAAAGAAAGCCAACCTTTGGCTTCTGCGCCAAAAGTTGAAATTGCTATTGACTGAAATGGCTGTAGGAAAAGCATGTTTGTGGGGGAATATTGGGATTTTGATTTGAGTATGCTAAAGCTGCAATGTCTGTGAGACACCTGATTTCAGATGTCAGGTTGTTGTGGATTGAGTATATGTCACACATACTTAAACTAAAAATGGAGAATTGGGAGTCCTCAACCTGCTGATATTATAAGCAATAGGTCTGAATGAGATTATTAAGTGAGTGGGTGTAGATAAAATAAAGATAAAGGCTCAGTCTTGCTCTCTTCCATGATAAATATCAAAGAAGATTTCTGAGCTAGGAGTAAAACTAGTAGGATTTAGTGCCCTAAAAACAAAAGAAGTATATTATGTAGAATATAGAAAAAATAGTACAAATGGTGCTAATAGATCCAGTAAAAGGAAAACCAAAGATTAGCCATTGAATTTCATAACTGGACATTATTGGAGATCTGAGAAAGACCATAACTGAGTGGAGTAGTGATGGTGAAAGCCTCATAAGGTGGTTTAAGAGGTAATGATAGGAGAGGAAATAGAAACAGTAACAAAACCAGCTCTAGAGATTCCTGTCAAAAGGTTCAAAGAAGCAGGGTGGAAATAGGTGGAGAATTAGGGTCAAAGTAATTTGTTGCAATTTAGTTTTCATTAAGAGACATTAAAATATGACTGGGTGCTGTTAGGAATGTTCTAGTAGCCAGAGACAGATCTTTGTATTAGAAAAAACAGGAAGATTCATTTAAACAATTTTGTTGAGCTAGCAAAAATAATAATAACTAGGGTCCAAGTGAAGAACTTTGCTATAGAGAGGTTAAATATTTTTATCCATAGTAACAGATATGTTTAGGGTACTGATGCCACTGGTAAGGGGAATAATGTAGTGGTGTGTGCCTATATAAAATCCCTTTTGAATCTATTAAATAAAAAGACATCATGTCCTAACATCTCAAAAAATACTCAGTGGAAAATAAGATCTAAGACTATGTCTCTACAAATATTTACTCAAAAAATAAAATGGAGTCACATAATACAAAAAATATGCTATACGTGTTTTGTTTTAGGAGTTTTTCTAAATGAATCAATTTTAAAATAAAGAACTGTTCTTTTCCTGGTAAATATTTTTTTACTAAGCATAGACATTCTTTATTCCTCCGACAACCTTCAGATGTATTTATAATGAGGAGTACTCACATAAATTTTTATTTTTCACTTTTATGTACATGAATGTCTATAACATTTTTAGATATTAAATGTGAGTAATTTCCATGAGAAATTTTCTCCAACACTCTCTTGCTCTTCATTCTAACAAAATGGCTGATCACCACTGCAGCCGACATGATTGATGTCGACAATCTGGCACTATATAAGCACTGGCTGACATTCTTAAAGAGGTATAAATAGAAAATTTGGCTATTATTTTTATAAGTTCATAAATTTAAGTCCAGATAGGAAGTCCTAGATTATTTAAGAAAAACATAGAGAGAGACACACCCAGAGAAACACACACACACACACACACACACACACACACACACACACGGTGAGAGAGAGAGAGAGAGAGGGAGAAAGTGAATGAAAGAGACAGAGAGGGAAAGAGAAAGAGACAGAGAGAAACAAATTGTTTCTTTGATATAAAGAGCAATGAAACTCCTCTCTGGGGCAGTAGGGACAATATCCTTGTGCTTTGTTTGATTAAAATATATAAAACATGATCCAGTAAGGCAGTGATATTTGTCTCAGTTTGGGATACTGTAACAAAATACTATAAACTGGTAACATTATAAACAATGGAAACATTTCTCAGGTTCTGGGATGTGGAAGCCCAAGATCAGGGTGACAAGATGGCTGTGTTTTGTTAGGGCTCTTTTCTAGGTGACACACAACTGACTTCTCGTGGTACCCTTGGGCACCCTAACCATGTCTGTTACTATGGATACTTGGCAGAGTGAGAGTGAGCAATCTCTGGGGTGGCTCTTTTGACAGCACTACTCTCATTCATGAAGGCCCCATCCTCCTGATCTAATTTCTTCCCAAAAGTTCATTATTTAGTGCCATTACTTTGGAGTTTAGCATTTCAATATAGGAGTTTCATAGGAACAGTGTACTGTGATAATAAATTACATAAGACAGATGTTTAAAAATACAATTTAAGATTGACAATGATGATCAAGTTAGTTTAAAGCAAAAAGGAAATCACCATGGTATTGAACTGGTTGAATCGTAGGGGAAATGAAATGAGTTTGTCTCTGTAAAATTACAGCACGTGTTTCATGATAAGTGTCCAGTAACTTATAATAGGTATAAGATGATGGTGTTCTTTAGGAAAGATCCAACATAACTGTCAACATTAGGGGATTATTCTTAGCTATTGAGAGGGGCAGAAGGTTACTGTGGTCAACATTACTTTATTGAGAACAAAGATTTAGCAGCAAATGGTATGTGGTACAGGGGGACAAGAAATTGTTATTCAGCTTTTATGTGCCAGGCACATAATTATCTTACATACACATTTTATTTACTTCTTATGATAGCCCTATACATAAGTTGTATTAACCCAATTGTATTGATGAAGAAATTGAGTTGGGGAGAAATGATTAAGTGCTATAATGGGAAAGCTTTCTGCAAACTGTTAAGTAAATTAAAGACTGACCGTATCTACTAAGCTGCCCATAAAAGAGCAAAATCCTCACCAAGGTCACTATGAGATTTGATTCCTAAGCCCCTAGTCTTCTTTTCACTATTCTAAGTTATTGAATTGCTCATCTAAATCCAGCCCAAACTTAGACACATGGTATTGGCTTGGTCAGAATCCAGGAACCAACTTATTTTGTTATTGGTCTGGGTTCAGTTTACATTTATGAACATGTACATAGATGTGGTTTGCGTTTGGATATTGAGAAAGGTTGACTACAAAAGGAAAAGTCATGCTTTTATTCCTCATTAGCAAGAACACTCTTTTCCTTTCCAAAGACCCTAGTATAGTTTCTTTGGTATGTGACTGTTTCATACTCAAATTACTATTGTTGTAGTTGACTAAAAACAGATTACCTCTCCCTTTTCCTACATCAATGCTGAGAGACCAAAATTAGTATTTTTCTATCAACTGATCAAAAGAATATCAATTAAGACAATAACTTTATTTTTTGAAGAGGAAAACCAAATTGTTGTATCTTGGTTGTGATAGTGTCTGTTGAGAAATTAAAGCTTTTCATGAGTCATTCACTCATATAGTCAGTTACTAACACCTAGCAGCTTCATTTATGAATAAAGAACATGTTGGCTAGAGAGAAACTTACAAATATATTATTTTACACCTAAGTTTATTCCAGAGCAAAAAATAAGTCAACACAAACATTTTGAAAACCTCCCAGGGAAATGGCAAACCTCTCATTTTGAACATTTTCATGTTTGTCTTTTTTCTTCCTCAACATGTGAACATCCAGACTCCACTCAGTCTAGAGTTGGCCACTTGAAATAGGACAGATAACACCAGAAGATCCGAATTTTTTTTTTCTTTCTGAAAGGAGGAAGGGGTAGATTGGAGTGAGATGTTCTTATTCAGGACTGGAGAAAAGAACAGCCTGTATTCCCATTATGAGTTTAGTATGAAAATAACTGGGCAAGAATATGAAGGATTGGGCCAGGGATTTAGCTCAGTGGTTCTGGAGCCTGTCTTGCAAGTGCAAGGACCAGGTGTCCATCCCTGGTTAACCACAGACAGTACTGGGTGTGGAGACTCACACCAGCAGCAACCAGTACCACACACCACAGTGCCGGGTGTGGTGGCTCATGCCTGTAATCCCAGCGCTAGGGAGGCAGAGGCAGGAGGATTGCTGTGATGTGAGTTTGAGGCTGAGCTCAGGGCCAGCCTGAACTACAAAGTGAGAACATGTCTCAAAAAAAAAAAAAGGAACATGAAGGATTTACTATATTTTCATCAATTTTCAACAGTGGGAAAAAATTTTTATTTGCATTTTCAGAGACCAGTTTAGGACAGAAGTTTTGTTTTGTTTTTATTTATTTATTTATTTATTTTTTAAATTATCTTTATTGGTACATTAAATATACACATCATGATTGCACTCCATAATGGGGATTTGTACCAGTATAAGACACA